>JAASGX010000888.1:0-12309 GCA_023334415.1 Phytopythium chamaehyphon | reverse complement strand
GAAAGGAGTGTGTGTGGTTCTGAAAGCGGTTGCATGGCTAACAACAACAGCACCGCTTCACCCTGATGCGCTTCAAGGCGAAGCGAGAACGTTTGCGTTTGACACCTCCAGGCCGCCTCGCTCAGGAAACAAAAGATCCACAACTGACCACAAGCGGCAAGTTGCAGTGGCTTCATCCATGTGCCATCCCTCTCTTCCCTTGAGCACTTTACTTCAAGCCGCCACCGAGCCACCTCTGAGCACCCGAACGATAACTCTCGGGCGGGAATCGTTGCAAGTGCGCCTTCGTCAGCCAATAATCCACGGCATTGATTCTTGGTCGCTTGAGCTGCATCAATGGTGACTTTGCAATGCAAGTTTCAGTGAGCTCGTCCAAGAACTCCTTTGAGATGCAGTAACACCAGGCGTCTTCGACTCGGTAGTGAACGCAGTGCCAATGCTCCGTCACGTGCTTCTCCAGCACCCCGAGCTCGACTTCTCTGTGGTTGTTTCCTGATTGATTTGTCCAAAGTATGTGTCAGCGACACCTTCAAACTCGGAGCAGCAGCTTGAAGAGCTGCAAAGAATCAGGTTGGCTGATTCTCATAGTAGGTGAAAAACGCCGAGAAACGAAGATCCCGTCGTTGCATTTCCAAGCAGCAGCTCCTCCGAGGCTCCAGCTCTCTCGACGCCTGGCGCTCCGCTCTTTCCACGCGGCTCTGATGCAGGCGAGCGCGCTCCCAGCCACTCGGCGCTCTCGGTGCGGCCGCGCGCGCGCTTTTCCCACGTTCAAAGGCGTCCGCTAAGCCCCGGAATGTCGAAATGAACGCAGCGGTCGACGAGGAGGAAGACGCTCGCAACGCCCCCGATCGCGAGGTCGCAGCGGACACGACGGGTGCGATGATGAGGGATATTGGAGCACTCATAGGCCTCAGGTCGCTTACGGTGTGCTGGGTGGGGGCGTTTCAGGAGCCCGTACGGGTCTCGTCGAGGAGCTACAGCCACAGCGAGCGCCGCGAATGCTCGGCACAGCAGCGGCATGGAAGAGTACGAGGACGAAGACGACGAAGGAACCAACACGTTCTTTCTGTCGGACCCGAGCTTCCTGGCCCCTGCTACGGCTCAGGGCTCGAGGAACAGAGCTGGTGGTGGCCGAGTGCAGTACGACGAAGAATGGATGTTCGACTCTTTAGCAGAGCAGCTCGCGAGACAGGAGCAGCAGTCTGCTGAGGAGCACGGGCAAGACGACGAGGAGGACTACGATGCGGACTTTGAGAGCCGCTACTACTTCAGCGACGATGACATGTCGGACAGCATGTACTTTTCCCACATCCACATGATGGAAGAAGAGTCGCGGGCGGCAGCTCTAGCACAACACCCAGCAAGGAAGTCTCCAGTACGTGCAGCTGCAGCTTCCTCGACAGCGACCAAGGCGCCTACTCCAGCAAAAGTGCCAGAGCCAACACTCTGCCGCTTCTTCGTGCTCGGAAAATGCCGCTACGGGAGTCACTGCACGTACTCGCACACGCTGCCGGACGCTGCGAGGGGTTGTGCCGTGACTACAGAAGAGGGACTCACAGCAGCGGCAGCTCTCGTGGACTGCCCGTTCTATCAACGTGGGAACTGCAAGTACGGTGATTTTTGTCGACTACGCCACGCAACTGGTGCTCCCGCCACCATAGAAGTGCAGAGCAGTACTGCTAAAAGTGGTCGCGCTGCATCCAACCAAGCAAGTACGGATACTACCAGCTCGATGGAGAGCGAAAATCAACAAGAGTTCACCTGCGGCATTTGCTTTGAGGACATTGTGCAGTCAGGGAAGCATTTCGGGCTCCTAGGTACAGTGTATCTTGACCTCTTCTCGTCCCAATGGCTCTAACAATTGTTTTGTGCATTTATGATCCAGCCTGCGACCATTGTTACTGCCTCGATTGTTTGCGTTCGTGGCGCCAGTCAAAGGACATGGAGGCGGAAGTGATACGAGCATGCCCAGCGTGTCGTCAACCGAGCGACTTTGTGGTCCCATCACTCACATTTAGCACGGGTGAAGCAAAGGCCCAAGTGATTGAAGCATACAAGCAGCACTTGTCACAACGCGAGTGCAAGTACTTCAATGGTGTATTCGGGAGCTGTCCTTTCGGCCCGCATTGCTTCTACGCCCACCGGGACGCTAATGGCCGCGATGTCAAGCATCTTGACCGTCCCAAGCGATCTGCCAAGTCGCGCCGTTTTAACAACAGAGGTGGTGGACTTGACGGCGCAGCGCTGTCAGATTTGCTCAGCAACTACACCAACTTGTTCCGCTTCCTAGAGATGGTAGAGTTGGACGACTACAGCTCAGACTCGGACTACTAGGCGAGCTTGACGAGGTTTGGTGTAGCGAGGTTATGTGTCTGGAACGGTGAAATTGTGGCTTGGTAGCAAAGAAGGTAGCAAATACTGATAGCAGTTGTGTAAGCGCACCAAACAAAGAACGTTGAGAGTGCCATGCAATCTCTTCATCAAAAGAACCAACTCATTTCATTCCTTGGGCGCAGATACTATCTTACTTTCACACAAAGGAGGTTACATGGAGCTGTGCAACCGCGCCTTCAAGTCACCGATGCACCCCCAACACATGGTTAGCGCATTAAGCCTTTGGTGTAGCCCGTGGCTGTTGGGAGCATCGCACAGAATGCACGGACCAAGTGAGCGGTGAATCGTCACGTTCGCATCCACAAATTCTCCCCACAGTTGGGGGTTTTCTTCGCGTACTCTTCTTCGAGCCTGAATGTCGTTGGACGCCATGTATGCTTTCATTTTATTCCACGCGTCGGTGCCAGGATCATTGGTCACAACTGCACCACCACTCCCATCGGCTTCAATAACTGCTGCTGGAAGGATCTCCATTGCCATCAGCTCGCTTTCACCATTATCTTTGTCATTCACTCCCATCACCTCATTTGCCAAGTCGATAACACTCTGGCTTTGGTTACTAAAGGGTACAAATCCCCCATTCGAGGCACCGCTGGTTGAGTGACTAACAGAGTGATCGCTGTCTCCTTCGTTGGTCAAATCAATGGGATGACTTGGCTTGCTTAGCATGCGTTCAACCGAAACTGGTTCATCTGACTCACTTGGTTTATACACTTCGATTGGGTTTTCTGGTTGTGTAACACAGTTCGATATTTCTTCGAGTGGCGTTGATGATGTTTCAATTTCGATGGCTCTCCGATTCCGCAAAACATCATGTACCGCGATTAGCTCGGATTCTGGGATAAGGTTGCCGTCAAGCTCGACCATCTCCAGACCCGTAAGCGTTTCAACTGCATTTACTGATACCGATTGCAGCATATTGAATCGAGAGTCGATGATTTTGAGCTTTGACAGCTTATCCCACGACTCGATGGGCAGCACTTTCAAATTATTATGCGCAACAATCAGTGTTTCCAAATTTGATAACTCTGTGAGCGTATCAGGAAGTTGTAGCAGCGCATTTTCTGCCACATTCAGCGTCTTCAAACACTTCAGCTGGTTGAGATCACTTGGTAACTCAACAAGATAATTGCCACTCAAGTCGAGATGCACAATCTCAGAGTGCAACAGTACTGATCGTGGTACAACTGGGAGTCGTAGCGCTTGCCAGCTCAACATATCGACTTGTTCACTTGGCGAGTTCAGTAATATACCATCGTACTTGAGCACAGAGGCATCGCCATACATGTTGCACACAAAAGGGAGTCCAAGTTTCCCAATCTCTTGAGAAATGGTTGCGGAGCGAACGGCAGATGGTTCGCCTAATACGATTTCCAAGCCAATCGCGAGCTTCCACACCGCCTGTGAGAAAGAGTTGACCGAGAGCCCAAGCTTGAGAATGTTCGATGCTGCCTTCATTCGTCTCCGCTTTATGTCCCCTAACACGATAGCCCTTACGAGCGGAGCGTGCCATGGTGTCGCGATATTTACAATCAGAGCACGCTTTAGGCAGTCTCGGGCTGCACGCCACTCCCATCCTCCAGCCAGATCTGAGAAGAAAATCAAGATGTTAGCGACGTGGCACAATCAATTGTGGATTTCTGTACTCACCTGAGAACCAAAGAGAAAACCGAGGGTCCGACGCTAGTTCCTCGGCAAAATAGGCAAAGAAACGAGGTTTTTGTCGATCACTGACTGTCATCTGGCAGAGCTGAAAAAGTTCCATTTGCACCTCTGTCGTGAGAAGCACATGCCGTCTTGGATATAGGCACTCAATAATAGCTTCAGAAAACTCCCCTCCAGAGCAAATAAGGCGCTCCCGTTGACGGCGAAGCTCGGCGCTTTCACCCATCTCGACCATGTAACGCTTATAAAGGCTCGCAAGGTCGGGCAGCTCCGCTGAATACCACATGTTGGATTGTCCATAGTTCGACTCACGCTCGAGATGAACAATCTGAAGGTAGAAACGAAAAACCCAAGCGAGATTCCTTGCGTCTGCATCCAGTTTCCAGAAATTCGACGACCGCAAAATTCGCTCTAAGCCACTGATACCAACCGATGGTTGGCACAAGCGAGTCATGAGATGACACAGTGCAATTGCACTGTAAATATTGGGAAGATTATTTGTTGCTGCAGCCAGCTCGCCCATCCACAACGAAAGCAGACTGAACAAAAGATCCTCAAGCTCCTTTGACTTTGCTACGGGATCTTGATGCATCTTGATTCGCCGAATGGCTGCCTTTACTTCTCCAGGATCTGCACCAAGATTTGAAGCTAGAATACTCATGACATCCGAAAAGCGCAAATCCAGCCCCACTGTCAAATCTGGAAGATATAGGCTTGAGCACAAATAGTAATGGAGAGAGATGGGAAAATGCTCTTCAGCGCAGTTTGAGAGCATATCAAGCATGAGCTGCACAGCCCTATCGGGGTCCTCAAGATGATACGTGAGGAGCTTTGAAGCCGTAAATGCCGACGAAGGAAACGCTTGGATCACTGACATCTGATTGCTGAAGAACTTCTCAATTTCCACAGTATCCTCAGTGTCCTGAAGGTAGAGCTCGCCTACAAGGATCATCCAGTTATTTAGAACAACTTCCCCGCCTGGTTCGCTCGTGTCCAGCGTCTCAGAAGATACAAATGAGTGAGCGTGCTCGTAAACTGTTAGCACTTTGGCCCGAAGGTCACTAGGGAGAACACCACCACGACTTTCAGCTAAATCTTGCCGAAAGCTTTCAATGGTATAGGCAAATCGCCCAAGCTGCATACTCTTCGCACCAACCTGTGTCACCCACGCCTCGGCATGTTTAGGCAATCGATTAAACACAAGCACGTGCGCATAAATCAACTGGAATGCAGCAGTTTCAATCGCACTAAGATGGGGGCGAAGTTCTACACACCACTGAAGAGCAGCTGGGTAGGTCTTCTTGTTCTTATTATCCTCCCCACACACGATAAGTTCTAGCAGTTGGTGAAGTTCATCAAATGCCTCAGCAGCAACCAGAGACAAACATAGGGAAAGCGTCACCGCAGCCAACATTTCCGAGCGTGATGCCGTGGAAACTACCCAACTGGAGTTTGCTTCAGGAAAAGTATCGGATTCTTCAACAAGAAGACGAACCACACGTCCGTGAATGTCAACAGCCTTCGGCACGGAATCGTCATATCGAGACAGGTAGAATAGCCAAAGCCGCCCAGAATTCGACACAAACTGAACTGCCTTTACGGCAATTTCAGCTTCAAGTTGTCGGTCGCCGATTTCTCGACACATATGCAGGTACAGCAGCCAAAGCTCTTCGCGCTCACAATTAGCCTCGAACTCAAGTGCACGTGACAATATATGAAGGCACTTTCTCAGTTTGATAGTATCAGAGGCACTCCGGGTTAGCTGCTTGCTATCAATCACCTTGCTGAGAGCAACCAACTCTTTCCGCACTCGAGACTGCCCAGTGGCTTGGGCAATTTCATCACTGAGCGAAATATCAAGATCAAGCTGTCTTATAGCTAGCTCAATCCACGCATTGCACTCTTCTGGATGGTCTTGGACGATCTGTTCGAGTTGAGAGATATCATCTAGCAGAGGTTCTTGATCAATATCTTGGTCATAATACCGCTGACTAGCACTCGTCCTTGCCAACCCGTCGACTTGCTCCACCTCATCAAGGGCTACGAAATCTGCGTTATTAACTTCGGCAGTTGCTTCGTCGATTTCGAGACTGACGACGCCACGATTATCTAGTGCATTGTGATCGTTTGACTGCTTGCTCACTGCATTTGGTTTCTCTGAAGTTTCCTGCAACACCATTATCAACAACAACAGAATACAGTCAACGTCAGTTGTTCGCATACGATGAACAGTTGCCGCAGCAAACATTACGGTCAGCAGCATACCATCGATGCAGTCGGATCTGGGACTATAAGGGGCCACTTGCCTAAGTACTTAGTCCGAACAGCTGTAAAATCAGCAATAAATGCTTTTTGATCAGTCGACAGCTCCAAATTTTTGTTTTTGGGTTCGTGTGAGTGCAGCGTCTCGAACGAAAAGTCACGTGAGTGCAAGTGTGCGCAATTGGTATCTTTGCAAATGCCATGGAGCTCGTATGGGCACATAGTCCTGCAGTCATTGGCAGTATTAGTGCCAGCAACCTTAGAGCGCGAAGGCATACACGTACTTCATCGGATCAGCTTTTCGTTGCCGCTTGCTTTGACGCAATCCGCTCCCAGAGTTGGATGTGAATGATACAAGCTGCCTCAAGATTGAATCATTCTTCAGCGAAAATGGTTTGGCATACGCCGTCGAGTCCGTAGAAGCTGAATTAGTATTAGTTCCCGCATGCAGTTGAGTGGGTAATATCCCGGGACTTTCTGCTAAGCAAAGCAAGAAATTTTGCTTCTCGAGAAACAGCCCAGCGAACTCGCGAAAGGTCCGATACGCCATATTGCGCGGTCGACCTGTACGATAATTGAAACGCGAAGCGAGAAAAGCATAAGCCTCTGGAGGGTTTGCCTCACTAGATCCGGCAAGGGAGGTAAAAGCTGCCTGTGTGCAGAGGGCGCGAAGGCTATCAGAGTTTTCGCGATTTGCGACTCCATCACGCATTGATTGCTGCAATTGAGCGAGCACTTGTTTTTCTGCTTCAATAAATGCTTGGACCACGGCGGCCCTCGCCTCAATAGATTTGTCATTCTGAGGCACAATGGATGCTGGCAGCGAAAGAGATGGGTTCTCGAGATACTTTGCTGCAGGCACCCACATTGCAGATCGTCCTTCTATCTGATCTCGTTCGGCGTCACCGCTAGCATTTGCTTCGTAACCGAGATTGGAAAACACCGCTAACACGCGCTGGCATGATTCCGTATCCAGAGGCTTGCTCGTGTACATCTCGAATGCCGCGCGAAGCATCGTCTCTGGGATCAACTTTCCGAGAAAAAAAAGCATTGTTAGGAGACTGGGAATGGCTGAAGCTGCTATAGGTAAACAATGTATCTACCTGCCCCGTGCGCGCGGCATATCGAATCGCAATGCGAACTCCCGCAGCCAACGTGCGTGCTTCACAGTCTTCTCCACCGACATTCAGCGAGTTCGCAGCAACTATACCAGGAAACCGGTGAGGTTAGAGCGACAGTCAACCATCGTCCAAATCATCAAACTTACAGCCCAGTTCTGCAAGTTGGATCGGCACCTCATCGACATCGCCTCTATCCGCAGCAAGTTGCTCTTGCTGCTCCTCGACCACCTCCCCCTCCTCTTCCTCTCGGCTCCTCTTCCCGCCAATGTTTGTCTCCTCCTCCCCATTAACCAATCCCTCCACGGCTCCCTTCTTCACCTCTTCCAACGTCTTTTCCCGCTCCTGCATCGCTCCAAACCCCCGCCGTTAGGGCTCTTCCACCCCATTCTGCCGCTCCAAACCGCCGCCAACCTCGATCTCCATCGCCACGCGGTCGCGCAGCTTCCGAACTTCCTCCAGCACCGCCGCGTCGCCCTCCGGAGCTCCCAGCGCCGCCTCCAGCTCGGCGACCTCGGCTCGCAGCCGCGCGAGGACGAGCTCCACGCGGCCCGCGAGCTGCTCGCGCGCGCCCAGCGCCTCGCGCACCTTCTGCTTGAGCGTCTCGAGCGGCGCCGGCGCCTCGCGGGGCTCCGAGGCCGGCGGAGACGACGACGCCGCCGGGCTCGCCATTGCCCCCATCATATTGGGTCCGCCGTTGGACTTTCTCGCTGGTATTTACGGTACACGTCGACGACGAGTACCGTGAATACCAGCAAGACGAGTCGACGTCCACTGCCATCCACTGTGGGTCGATAGTGGATGGCAGTGGACGAGATGGAGATATATGTCCGTTGCGCCTCTTGGAGATCGCGGTTGCGCTCCAAGCGACGCTGAGCGAGACCCACATTGAGATAGTGGAGGAAGCAGGGAGAAATGTCGGGCGTTCAGGTAGTCGCGGACGGCAACCCGCGTCAGGGCGGCATGAGCGAGGACGAGCGCGACCAGTGCATCCATGGTGGGGCGGCGATTGAATGGCTTGATGTCACACAAGAGCGAAATTCTGATAGCGACGAGCACAGATATTGTGAGCTGGTTCCAGCGCAAGGCCAAGCTCGACAACTCCAAGGAGACGAATGCTGGTCGGTATTTATTCTTTTGCTTTTGCATCGACAACCTCCAGAGCATGCTAACAACGAGGTGTGTCGCCAACTCCAGAGATTGAGGCGTTGGAGAAGACACTCGGGATGGAAATCCCGGAGGTTCGTGGTAACTTATATGCTTTTAAAATGCGGGAGCAGTTGTGCTTATCTATTGTATGCAGGCGTTGAGCAGCTTGCTGTCCAAGCAAAGCGGCGGCATCTGGTTCGACGACTATACTGTAGGTACTTCCTGCACTTCCAGCGATATCGACTTGTTCGCATGACTAATCTCCATCAATGGTTACGGACTATCAGTCCCTTTCAGCCGATGTACGAGCTGTTTAAGTACAGCACAGAGTTTACCACTGAATCTGACTTTCTTCATATTTCATTCAGGGCATCATCAATTCCGCTGAGATGCTGGGTCAAATCAAGGGATGGAAATCGTCGTTCGTCCCGTTTGCGGCAAATGTGGATGGTGCCGCGCTAATCTCGGATACCTCCGCCAAGACTGCGGTATTCGAGTTTGGTGACGACGGCAAGGGACGCCAGCTTGCCCCGACGCTTGCCGAGTACCTTGAAGGCTACCGCAACCGGCTTCTCTCTGGTCAATTTGACTTTGTCGAGGATGTTGGACTTGTCGAGCGCTCCCGCAAGTAAGCTGGAAATCACAGAGAAAAATGCGGGTACGAGGTAGAGCAATGATACTTGATTGCAACAACGCGTCACGAAGACACATAGTTCCCACTACAAAACAAAACAAGATGCACGCAACGGCTACTTGTTTCTTGAAGTAGCTGGAATAAAACGCGACCTTCACATTACGCCATAGTTTTGATACCCATACGCTTCATTCCAACCGTAGCAGGATCAACCATGTCTTCGTTTGGACTTTCTAACCGCTGGTGCTGGAGTTGGTGCTTCATTTCGGCCATCAAACGGTGATGCCGCCGGCGCAAGAACCAGCCGAATGCTGTCACAAAGAAGCATAACACCATAACTGTTCCAATAAGCCCCATGATGGAAATGTCTTCTGCGCCGCCAGCAACCGTATCATCGGCAATTGAAAAACTCAGCTTGACACCTGTTGGCTCAATTCGACGTGCGAACGTCCCCATGGTGCGTAGAACGCTCGTACTGTTTGCAAGTTGGTCTTGCAGATCTCCGACGATATCATTTAGCGATTTCTCTCCTGCTCGCGAAGCCGGCAGAATTTGGAAGTAAACAATAATACTTCCGCGCCGAATCGCCGTGACTTCTAATCGTGTTCGAGGTACCTGCAGTGCTGACGCAACCTCAGTCGTGAAAGCAAGTTCGAATGCTTCAAGAGCTTCCGGTGAAAAGAGGACCTCGTCGTAACCAATCTCAATCTGATACTTGATGACCACGCGACGTGACCCGCACTCCATACTGTTGCAGATTGCAGCTGTTGTAGGTTTCTTTTTGTCAGCGCATAGATGCTCGTCCAGAGCTGCTTCATCACCTTCCGTGTCAAAGCAAGTCGCCACTCGGGTGCGCTTACCACCTCCGCAGCCACTGGTGCAGTCACTCCACTCGCTCATCTTCCACACATATCGAGCTGTTTTAGGATCACTTTTCACACTGCAGTCAGGAGGGGAATATTCTGGACGGCAGATGCAGAACGCATTCACGAGATCGTCGTCGTCAATTGCAGTTTCGCTGGCAGGCGACAAACTCGCGCGGATAACCTGCAGCTCTCTGCGATCACCAACATCGAGCCACGTGCTCTTCGCTGGGTGATAATTTGGAAAGCAGGCACCTCGACCAGAGCACGAAAGGCGTCCACATAGATCCGGCGGATGCAACGGGCTCACAGCGGGTGATTTGGCCGACCAGACCGAGTATCCGTTTTTGTTCTTGGCTCTCACTTTGAACGTGTAGGATCGACCATTCACGAGGTGGGCGATGAGGATCTCGTCCGCACCCAAGCGCGCAGCTGGAACCGTTTGTGTGCCGGCTGGCGCGTTTTGCTCTTCATCAAACCACGCGACTTCATACTCTTCGACCAGGTCACCTCCGTCGTCATCTGGAGCCTTCCACGTCACCTCGGCCGTTCCATCAAAGGCTGCCGCTGTCACAAGAGTCGGATTGGACGGAACTCCGTGCATCACTTCCGGCAGAGCCAGGGACCCCGACGATCCCACGCCGTCCTCCATGATGAGCGCATCCGGAACAATTTTAACCTTGTCTTCGCCACTCCTATCGACGGAGCTCGCTGAATCGCTGGGCTTGAGATTTCCAGCATCTTCGCCCTTAAGAGAGCCCACCGAAGGCAGAAGAGTAGTTGAGCTGCTGCTTGTGGAGACGTTGAACGCGCTTGACCCGCTTGATAATAGGTCGCCTGCCTCAATTGAGCGCCCTGAGCTTCCACTGCCGCTCCCGACGACCAGAGGCTCCCGAGAAGCCGAAAAAGCGGCAGACAGAGGCAAAGCGACGGCTACTACTAGCACAGCGAGCCACGCGAGGCCTCGAGGCGCCTGGAGCGCGCTGCGGGCGTCGGCGCGAGCTGGTAGGCGCCACTTGCTTCCACGCATTTCCGCATTGTGGGAGAAGACAAGTAGCATCGATCATTATCAACTTCTGATTGGCTAATAGTCGGAATAGAGATTTGTTAGCTTCGGTATTAGCTATTTTTTTAGAGTATCTTCGCATACCATCGCATGGTATCGCATGATCGACGGAACCCTTGAGCTTCGACTCATTTGCTCAACTACGTACGTTATTGGCGCTAGGCGTTGACCGCGTTCGTCGGATTTTTCAAAGTAGAGAAATTCGACTTGCTCGGCATGAGTTTATTGTACCCCGCAACACTAGATAAACACAGGGAAGAAGTCGAGTTCAGGCTTCGCAAAGGTAAAGCCGACCCAAACGAGACCACTGCGGCTAGTATGATAGAAATGTACATGAAATCGATTGCGTGAATGAAATTTGTTTCCACCACTGGGTTAAGATGCCGTGCATTTCAACAGCAAATCCCTATGTTACCGAAGAGATAATCCTTGGCCATTCTACAGCAATCGATTGAGATACTTTGATCATCATCATCAAGACTTGAGTCGAAAGACGCACACTGAACACCAACCATCACATGATCCAGTCCCATGTGCACATTTTCCTGCAGTGCATTACCCAGTGTAATGAAGCCTGGGAAGGTGGTGCTTCAACGGAGACTTCTCAGTGTGTATCGATTGCAGTCTCCACAATGGAGTGACTGTTCCTCATCGACGAGTTGCTAAAAAAGAAAGGTGTACATGCCCGTCTTTCGCGTTGAAGAGGAAGACAAAAACAGTCACCTTGGCTATCAAGCAATCCTGCGTCGATTACGCGGTCAAGCGCGGACTTCAACTAGCGTAATTAATTGGGATGGGCACTTCAAAGTGCACGAGCATTCCCATCACACTTTGAGCGTCTAGAAAAATGGTAGCTTCAACTCACGTTGCATAGACCATGGTAGTTGATGCAACATAGCACAAGTGTGTCGTGGTGGTGGTTGAAGTAGTGCCAAGTTAGGGGCGAGGTGCTGTTGTTGCGTGGCAATCTGCATCCTCAACGCCAAGCACTGGTTGCATTGGTGAGCCTCATTAGCCTTTTGCAAAAGCGCCAATCCGTTCCAATCATCCATTCTTCTATTCATCGCCTCGACAGCACCCCTCAAGAAGAGCAAGACATCTTTACAGCCAGCAAGCAAATTGTCCATGCTCTCATCATGGCTCATTCCGCTCGTGGCG
>JAASGX010000887.1:0-12313 GCA_023334415.1 Phytopythium chamaehyphon | reverse complement strand
TTCACCACAAACATCTATCGCTACGCGCTTACATCTCATGAGGCTAGATACCACCAACTACACAATGCTTTCACTACAGTTAGACGTGAATCTCTTTAGCTCTAGGTGGTGTTAAAAAACACCAAAGGGAAGTGCAGCCGAAGACACGAGGTCAACAGCTACAAGGACACCAAGGTCCTAGTTGCAGATGTGCAAGTAAGTAGTCGACAATGACAACTTACGAGCGCTCGCCACGGATGCGGCGCGCGAGCTGAATGTCCTTGGGCATGATCGTGACGCGCTTGGCGTGGATAGCGCAAAGGTTCGTGTCCTCGAAGAGGCCCACAAGGTAGGCCTCGGCCGCCTCCTGCAAGGCGAGCACGGCCGAGCCCTGGAAGCGCAGGTCCGTCTTGAAGTCCTGCGCGATCTCACGCACCAGGCGCTGGAACGGCAGCTTGCGGATCAGCAGCTCCGTCGACTTCTGGTAGCGGCGGATCTCGCGGAGGGCGACCGTACCCGGGCGGTAACGGTGCGGCTTCTTCACGCCGCCAGTGGCGGGCGCGCTCTTGCGGGCGGCCTTGGTGGCCAGCTGCTTGCGCGGGGCCTTGCCACCGGTCGACTTACGGGCGGTCTGCTTGGTACGAGCCATTGCTTCAGAGAGGCGGGGACGGGAACTTGCTTTCAGATGAACGGTGAATTCCGGAATGACCGACCGCTTCGACCGCTGATCTTCGAGAGGCCTTTGCGCGCCAAAACAGCCCCATACAAATGGCAGGCCAAGTAGGTCTCTCTATTCCGCCAATCATGGAGCGGGAAGTGCAAACCTCCCTCGATCCGCCAATCAAAGCGCTTCTTGCGGGGACAAGAGGGAAAAGTGTCCACTGCGAGGGCTAGGGTCCCCCCAACTCAAGCGCCGGGTTTGAATCGGAAGGAGAGCCAGCCAAGACAGCCAAGACAGCCAGGACTTGGGCGCCAAAAGCGTGCCAGTCAGCTCATTCTGCAATCTTCTCAGCAAGAGCAACAGCAACCCCCTCCTCAACTACTACAACCATGTCTGGACGCGGCAAGGGCGGCAAGGGACTCGGCAAGGGTGGCGCTAAGCGCCACCGCAAGGTGCTTCGCGACAACATCCAGGGCATCACCAAGCCGGCCATCCGCCGTCTGGCACGCCGTGGCGGTGTCAAGCGTATCTCGGGCCTCATCTACGAGGAGACGCGTGGTGTCCTCAAGGTGTTCCTCGAGAACGTCATCCGCGACTCGGTCACCTACACGGAGCACGCCCGCCGAAAGACGGTCACGGCCATGGATGTGGTGTACGCGCTCAAGCGCCAGGGCCGCACTCTCTACGGCTTCGGCGGTTAAGCGTCTTCTCGCTTCTTTAGCGCGAGCGCTCGCCTCGCACCCACGTGCTTCGGCATGATCTTTACTGAGTCGCTGTGGCTCTAGCGGCCCGGCGTTCTTACCCTTGGTGTTTTTTAACACCACCTTTGCTCAAAGAGATCCACATTTTAGTTCTAAATGCGAGTACGAACTAGGAGACGCTCGCGAATGGGTCGCTACTGCATAACCTTAGGCACCAGGAGTTGTGGCACTAGTTACGCAAATTTGCTCGCGGAGCTGTACACCGCAGTGCGTTATGTTGAGTCCGAGCATTGGCCAAGCAGTCTTTTCATGGTTGTTTAGCGAGCATGCTTTTCATGTGGCATACCAAGTACAAACACTGCATTTTAGGAAGCGGCGGGTGAGAGCGTCACTAAGCTTCAGTTGGCGCCTTCACAACGTCAACCCGCGAATGCTACAAAATCACCGCCAACTCTATGGCACTACCAAATCGCTTCACAAGATGACTTGGGTCCTGGAGTCACTTCACAAAGAAGCAAGCCAAGAGGGTGACGACGTCAAAGTGATCCGTTCCAGAATGGCTCAGCGAAAGCCAAACAACAAGTGGAGTCATAGGACCAAAGCGGACTCATGCCCAAGTTTCCCCTGTAGATTCGAAGAAATTGCAGCCTCGTCCGATGGAGGCGCTGGCCCCCTGGGAGCGAACTGCAAGGACACTGACGCATGTTGTTGCAGGGCGCCACGCATCGTCCGGCCTCGAAGGTCTCCAATCGAGCGCGACTCGAGCCTGGGGACACTCGACCGGACTGCAGTGGACGACGTATTTGAGCCAGATGCGCGCCGTCGAGCTGCGCCAGCAGCCACCTGCCGGGATTTTCGTGCGACACGCGGTGGCCGCCGCCGCCGCCGGCACCGCCTCTAGTCTTGATCTGGTATCCTCATGCGCATGCGCAAGCGGCCGCTCCTCTGCGACGCCGCCCGCAGGTGCCCACGCAGCGCTTGTCCGGTCGCGCGCGGCTTCTTGGCCTGCGGCTTCTCGCCTGGAGTGCCGCGGTCTTCAAGTTGAAGCGCTGGCAGATCAGTCCGCCCCGCGTCGACGCGAACGCTATTTGCATTCGTGCGGTCAGAAACCTCCGCGGCGCCGATTGGCCGAAAACCGAGCTAGTTTTTCCCGTCCGCATTTGGGAGGCCATTTGCCAATTCCAGCTTCCGGCGCCACCGATCGCGCTCCTGAGCGGCTCCAAGCGCGCAGCTCGCCGCGGCGCCGCCGGTATTAATAGCGCGCGGCCGTGGGTCCAGCCCAGCAGCTGCCGAGGGCTCCGCTCGTTGCCGCAGCCACTGCCACAGGCGCCGCCTCCGCTCCGCTCCAGAGCCCAGCGGATCTTGCGCTCTCCGCGACTTCCGCCGGGGAAACCGCGCCCCGTTTCTTCCGCCGCGCGAGATTCGCGGGGAGATTCGCTCGCTCGCCCGCGTGACGCGCCGAGCCTCACTTCGCGGCGGTAGTGGATGCCCCACGCCGCGTCACTCCCGGCGTCGCCCGACATGCCGACGACGGCCGCGCCCAGCGGCGGCTTCACCATCAAAAAGTACGTCGTGGGCGTCTGCGCCATGGAGAAGAAGACGCGCTCTAAGCCCATGCAAGAGATCCTGCGCCGCCTCGAGAAGAAGAAGCAGTTCGACGTCTACATCTTCGACGACGACACCATCCTCAACAAGCCCGTTGAACGGTGGCCGGTCTGCGACGCGCTCATCAGCTTCTACTCGACGGGCTTCCCGCTCGAAAAGGCCGAGCAGTACGTGCGCCTCACGCACCCGGTGCTGGTCAACGACCTCAACATGCAGCACGTGCTCTTCGACCGCCGCAAGGTCTACGAGCTGCTGCAGCGCCACGGCATCTCGGTGCCGCGCCACGCCGTCGTCAATCGCGACATCCCTGGCTCCGAGGACGAGATCGAGGAGACCGACAACTACGTATGCGTCAACGGCGTGCGTATCAACAAGCCGTTCGTGGAGAAGCCCGCGGACGCCGAGGACCACAATGTCTACATCTACTACCCCACGAGTGCCGGCGGTGGCAGCAAGCGCCTATTCCGGAAGATTGGAGACCGATCCAGCGAGTTCTACCCAGATGTCAACAGTGTGCGGCGAGACGGATCGTACATCTACGAGGAATTCCTCAACACGCAGGGCACAGACGTCAAAGTGTATACGGTGGGGTCGAGCTACGGCCACGCCGAAGCGCGCAAGTCCCCAGTGCTCGATGGACGTGTGCTTCGCGACTCGGCTGGGAAGGAAGTACGGTATCCAGTTATCCTCAACTCGTCCGAGAAAGAGATGGCACGCAAGGTCTGTCTCGCATTCCACCAAACTGTGTGTGGATTCGATCTGCTTCGAGTGCGGGGCAGCTCGTACGTGTGCGACGTCAACGGCTGGAGTTTTGTCAAAAACTCGAAAAAGTACTACGACGACTGCGGTCTTATCTTGCACAACTACCTCGTGTCTGCGCTGCGTTCACGCTACTTTCGCCAGCGTCGCGCCAACTCCAACTCGAGCATCAGTTTATTGACACTGGGTGGTGGCATGCAGACGCAGATGTGCCCTCAATATGCTACAGAGCCCAGCGTTGCAAACTTGAGTGGTGCAAGCTCGCCATCTTCAGGCTTCGAGCACATGACGCGGCCTACGTCGGGCTCAGATGCATCGGAAGCAAGTATTGCGAGCGGCAGCAGTGGGTTCGATCTTGACGACGAGAAGAAGGAAGAGCTTCGATGTGTCATTGCAGTCGTGCGGCATGGTGACCGCACTCCGAAGCAAAAGCTCAAGACTGTGGTCTGGGAAAAAGACCTTGTGGCATTTTACGAGAAGCGTCGGACAGCAGACAAATATGATGAAGTAAAGGTCAAGGCCGTGGCGGATCTCCAGGAGCTGCTGGACATTGTACGCGGACTCATCAAGGCGTATGCGCCAGTGGTCGGGTCAAAAGACGCAGTGTGGGAAGTCGAAGGTGGCGACAGCTTTGAAAAACTACTCCAGATGAAGCGCGTGCTGGAGCGATGGAAGTTCGCTGGAATCAACCGCAAGGTTCAATTCAAACCACGGCGACACTATACTCCACCGTCGTCATCTGGCGAGAAGTCGGAGATATTGATGATTCTGAAGTGGGGCGGCGATCTGACGCAAACAGGAAAGGTCCAAGGCGAAGAGCTTGGCAAGTCTTTCAGAAACAAGCTGTACCCGGTCGAGGAAGGAGGTGTGCTGCGGCTTCACTCGACCTTTCGCCACGATCTGAAGATCTTCACGTCGGATGAAGGGCGAGTACAAATGACTGCAGCGGCGTTCGCGAAAGGCTTCTTAGAGCTTGAAGGCGACCTTACTCCGATCCTCGTCAGTCTCGTCACAACACTGGGCAAAGGTACGTTCAAGTTCAGTATTCGCGAGATTTTGATGCGGGGGTTTGACTTCCTGCTCGACTTTTCTTTGTAGATGCCAACAAGATGCTGGATCACTCCGGTCAGGCGGACGCTAATGAAGAGATTCAGCGTACCAAGGAGAAGTTGAAGAGTCTGCTTCATCGAGAGTACACGTCCCCCGAGGAGATAAAGCAGGCACTAGCTCCACTGAAAACGGACTCGATCCTCTGTGCTCTCGATGTGATCAAGAACCCAATGGAGTCTCTAGCACGACTACACGAGCTCATCCGCAAGCTCAAGTCCGAGATTCAGGAATACGCGCAGGACAAGCGTACGTTTCGATCGGTATGTATGCGAGCCATTTACCCGATTGACTAATTCATTTCTTCGGATGCATCGCTGAATTAACAGAGGCCGATGAGAAAATGCCGCTGTACATGGGCGAGACTTTCTCGCTCATGTTTGAGCGCTGGGATAAGCTCTACCGTGATTTTTACTCTGCGAAAAAGGAGACCTTCGACTTGAGCAAGATTCCGGACGTCTATGACTGCATAAAGTACGACCTGCTTCACAACGCGTACGTGTCTCTAAAGCATGGTCGGGACTTGTTAGCACTCGTCGAGGCGTTCGCAAGTTGCTACGTGGCGCAAGAGTACGGCATGGAAGTGGCAGAGAAGCAGTCTATCGGCATCCGTGTGTCCCAGGCATTGTGCGCAAAGATTCGTGCTGATGTCGTCACAGTCATGGGAGCAGACGGCAAGGATGCAAGCCCTGGTTACCCAACTACTCCATCTGCCGCCAATGGCAGTAGTAATGGCACAGCGTTTAGTGGTGCCAGCTACACGCCGTCGCCAGCTTTGCATACAGGGGATGACACAACCGGAGGCGTGAATGACCTGATCGACACCGATGTTGAGCACCACGGATATCGGCTGGATCCCTCTTTTGCCAAGGAGCTGCGCATCAAAAGCCCTGCCACGCAGGTGCGGACGCGGATGTACTTCACGAGCGAGAGCCACTTGCACACGCTGCTGAATGTGCTCCGCTTCCAATGCCCTGAGTGGCGTGCACGCCACCAGGGTGGTGGAGAGGATGATGAGTACGACGTGTCGGTGGAGCAGGAGCAGTATAGCAACGAGATCCTCAAGCGCATGGGCATCAGCGTGAACGAGCGAATTCAGCAGCGCAAGTACGTGTTCCGCGAGTCCAAGATGATCTCAGATAGCACCATGCGAGCAGTCGACCGCGTGGCCGAGGTCAACTACCTTGCGCACATAATTATTCGCGTGTTCGAGCTGCCGTATGTCGAAGAGGACAGCGATGACCGCTTCCGCGTCGAGATTTCGTTTTCACCCGGAGTCAAGAACACGTTCACGCCCGACAGTCCTGCTGGTGTGTGTGAAGCAAACGGCACCGCTGGCGCGAATGGCGGTGGCGACAGCACTAGCGATGACACGGATTTGGACGGGAACGTGGACGACGGCGATGATGACGAGGGCGTGCAAGACGCGATTTACCTGACGCGGGACATGAGCGGAGTCATGTTCGAAGACATGCTGGCGACGTGCGTGGCATCCGTTCAGAGCAAGGCGGCCGCGGTGGTAGAGCCTGGCAAATAGAGGAGGCGATCATTATCTAGTACCTTACAGTAGGTGGCCGGCCACGTCGGCCGCAACAAACCCATCATGAACCAACACTGCAAGCACGCGTTGCCACTAGCTCCTGCAGTTTACCGGAAACACGGGAGTCCCTCGAGGTACTGCTTGACCTGAGTGCGAAAGAGCTGGCTGTTGATGGTCTTGGCGTTGCGCACGTCGCTGAGCGGGTTGCCCACCACCGCGTCGACGTAGATCTGCGCGTAGATGTAGCGCAGCGCGGCGCCCAGGTCGCCGGCCTGGTTGTCGGTCATGAGGATGAAGCGCAGCCCGCTGGGCGTCTCGTAGTGGTGACACGTGTATGCGCCCGTCTGGAAGCGCTGCAGGCCCTCCGCGGGCGCCTCGCTCCTGGCCGCGTCCGTCGGCGCACCGGGGCCGGCCGGCGGCTGCTGCTGCTGCGGTTGCGGCGCGAGTTTGCCCACGAACTCCTTGAGCGAGAAGATGAGCCCGAACAGCAGCCGCTTCTCCTCCTCCGGGTCCGCGTACGTGACCGCGGGGCCCGCGCCGCCCGCCGCCCACTTCTCCTGGAACAGGCACGCCCCGCTGCGCGAGTACACATACAGCGCGTAGATCATGGCCGAGCGTCGTCGCCGAAGGTGTCGTCTTCGAAGGTCTTCAAGTGGAGCACGTGCAGCGAGGTACTGTGCGCGCAGGTTCTAAACGGCCGCGCGGGAGTGGCACACCCACCAACTCGATAGTAGAAAGGCGCTGATGGGGATGGCCATGCCACAGGAGCGCTGCGTGGCCGTAGCGGTGGCCCCGGGCCCCGCGACGGAGCAGCGCGCGCGCGCGGCCATCGGCGCGCTGGGCCGCGGGCTCTCGGTGGCTCTGGCGGCCGCGGACGTCGACGCCGACGCTGGCGCCGACGCGGAGCGCGCGCAGTGGCGCGTGGGGCCGTTCGCGAGCGGCAGGGAGCAGCTGGCGGCCGCCTGCCTGCTCCACTGGCGGCTGGCGGCCGAGGGCGCCGAGCCGCCGGCCGTCTCGGTGCGTTGCGACTCGCGCTCGGCTTGGTGCTGGGGACGCGGCTGACGGGAGAGTGCAGGTCAACGACACGGGCGCGGGCTCGTGGCTGCCGATCGCGGAGCTGCTGGCGTGCGACAAGAGCGCGCTGGAGCCGCCCAATGCCGTCAAGATGGTGCAGGGCGAGCGACTCGCGGCCGAGGTGCTCGAGAAAGATGCCCAGGTGCTGGACTGCCGCGCGCAGGCAGAGTTCGTCGGCGTCAAGGCGGACACGCCGGTCTCCGGCCACCTGCTGGGTGCGATCAACGTCCCGTTCGAGGACATCTTCGCGCCGGACAGCGACGACGGCAGCACGTTCATCTTGCACAAGGAGCAGCTTAAGGAGCTGTTTGCGGACAACGGGCTGATCGCTGATGCACCGGTGACTGTCATTGCGACGGACGAAGCGGAAGCCGCAACAGTAGCTACAGCGCTGCTGATGAGCGGATACGAGTCGGTGGCGTTTCTCTCGGAACCACTCAGCGAAGACCTCGTGGCGCAACTGCCGGAAAAGTTCACGAAAGGCATTGCTCAGCCCGAATCGCTCGTATTCGCTGACGATGATGGCCGCTTTGACCTGTCTCCGACAACTGCGGAGAGCTCCGGCGAGACCACCACTGTTAACACCGATGCAGCTGCTGAGGAGCTTGGTAAGACGTACGCAGAGCGCATGAATGGCACTGACGAGTTTGGCGACAAGATAAAGCCCGTTGACCCAAAGAAGCGCAAGGATAATTCAGTCGAGGAGGTTGTTTGGGTTACGGAAGGCCGGCGGTACTTTGATATGCCCGCGCCGATGCCCAAACCCGAGTTTCTTGAAGCTTCGAGCGCAATCTACCGCGTAGTATCATTCGTGCTGGCGCCGTTCGGCTTCCCTGAATCGCTGCACGAGAAGTTAACGCTCTCCGAAGTCAAGTCCCAGTGTGGTTCGCTCTTCCAGGACGTTATTGAAGTTTGCTCGGACCTAATCTACCAGCACAAGGGCTTGACTGAAGGCGCGATGGCTATGAGTGTGCACAAGTGGGTTGAAGATATTCATGACAGCGATTGCTCTGATCAGGTAAAGGCAATTAACGACATCTGGGCTGCGTTGTATGACCCGCCTCGCATTGTGGAAGTCCCCGATCTTGATGAATCGCGTGTGCTTGAGATCGCGACCGAGCTTAAGGCAAAGCTGCTTGATAAAGTGGCGAAGCGCACGCCGTGGGCTTTTGACAAGGTTGAACCGGAAGACGATACACTCGTGGAGATTAAGGAGCCTGTCGACGAAGGCATCGAGGCAGAGGACGTGAGCGATCCAAAAGATAGTGAGTTGCCAGATGAGAACGAGGAAAACCATACTTTGAACCAGCCAGTAGCAGCTGGGGGAAGCTCACCAGAACCAAACAGTGCAGACGAGGAGACGATCAAGACAGAGGAGGACGAGGACGAGTCCAATGAAAAGGTCAATCTTGAGGAGGCCAGCAATGTCGAGGACATCGATGAACCCACAGAACAGAGTATGGCAGCAGAAAACATCGACAATGTTAGAGTGCCTGGAGATGATCGCGAAGGTACTCCGGAGGATGAAGCCTCATCAAAGAAGGTCGAAGAGGTTGATGCTGAAGTCAAAGAACCGGCAAAGAAGAAAATCGAGTTCAACAACAACACACCGTGGAGCTGCATGTATCCTACTGTCGTGTACACACTTGGTTTCATTCCAGGTGATAGCGATGAGCACCTTCGGAAGTTGAGCACACTTCAGATCAAGTCCTTTATCCAGGCGGTTGCTGAAGCTGCATGGGATGTAGTCGGAGACATCGACAACCTCGGCTCCGTGCAATTCGAGGCTCTGTGCGGCACTCTCAAGGAAGCATACCGAACAGGATTTGAGGATTGCAAGTCTGGCACAGAGGATGCGCTGTACGTGATGCAGCATTTCCTAACTCGCTCGTTGGTAATCGAGGAGAGGCACGTTTCTAGTCTGTTCTCTGTTCGCGACGCGCTGAACGACGGCAACCGAAAGGCGCGGTCTCGACGCCACATTGTTGCACTCGCAGCATACGCCAAGGCGTTCGAGCACCTGCCCATTTTCCACAAGTCGCTCGATAAGGTGCTGGTTGGACGCAGCCACTGCTTCGTTGAACTTGGACTTCTCGGGCGTGCCAAGACCGAGGCAGAGCTTGCTTTGAAGCTAAACCCTTTCAGTGCCGGCGCGTATGACTGCCTCGCCAAGGTCGAGGAGAAGAGTTCGCATCCGCATGAATCCATGCAGCATTATGTCACCGCGTTCATTTTGGACGGCTCTCGCTCGCAGGAGCACGCTGAGTCGATTGATCGCGTATCACGCCTTGTTGGACGGGATGTTGCCAAGGGGTTGTTCGAAGAGATGGTCAAGGTGCACTCGCTTCCATCCTCGTGGCTTGTGGATAGCTACTTTGAGTCGTTTGAGCACGACGCCGACTACGCCATTTGCCTCCCGACTGATATGGCCAAAAAGGCTGACACTGACCAGAGCGATGTGGATGCGCTCACGCTGCTGCATCGTGCTGTTTACCACAAGCGGGCAAAGAACTACGGCGAGATGCAACGCGATGTCTGGGCACTTGTGGCGATGGACATGGCTGCCGCTGGACTGTCGGAACAGCAGCAGGGACTGGCGCTCAACCTCCATGCCTCGTTGCTGTATGTAGTGGGGGACGTCCACGCTGCCATCGAGGTCATCAACAAGAGTCTGGAGCTGCACCCGACTTCGGTAAACGGCCTTGTCAAGAAAGGTGGGTTCCTGGCTGAGATTGGCGCGACCGACGAGGCCACGTCATGCTTTGCCGAGGCTATGGAGCTAGATCCGAATGATGCCGACGTGCACCTGCACATGGGCCAGATGGAGCTGCTGGACGGCAATTACCAGGCAGCCGTGCAGTGTCTGCGGCGGTGCATCACACGGTCGGACGCACTTCCGGTCACTCACGTTTCATACGGCATGGCGCTGTACAAGAGCGGCTCTATCTACCAGGCGAACGATGTATTTGACGGCGCGATAGCGGCATTCCCCGAGTCGGCCGAGGTGCACCTGTTTCACGGCGAGGTGCTGGCGGACCAGGGCGACTACGCGCTCGCCATGCGGCGCTTCCTGCGCGCGCTGGAGCTGTCTCCTCGATGCCCGCTGCCGTTCCTGAACGCTGGCCGCGTGTACGTGGGCACGAACGACCCGATGCGGGCCATCGCTCACTTTGAGCAGGCGCTGGAGATCGACCCGCGCTGCTCGTCTGCGCACCTCGACATTGCGCAGGTGCTGTTCGCGCAGGGCCGCACGGACGAGGCGTTCTCGCACTTTGCGGCGGCTGCGTCCTGCTGTCGCTTCCTGCCCGAGGTCGAGGAGGTGTGCTCGTGCGAGCAGATGGCCAAGATGCAGCTCAAGGTGACGGAGATCCTGGGCGTCGAGCTGCGCCACATCATGCGCTCCAAGTAGGTCACCACGCTGAAGTGGTTGTTCGGATTTGTATCATCTTGTAGACAGGTAGAACAGCGCCGAATTCAGTCATACTACTCCATACATTCCGCGACATCATTTCCCGCTGGCGGCCGCGTTGACGTGAAGCCTCGCCTGACCTGACCAGAGACTCGAGCCTCAGGCGCGCGCCCCCAGAGCGGCTTTCGCCTCGCGACGCTCTTCAACCCCCGACGGCAGCCAGGAGCATGGGCAACGGCGGGCAGCACCCGGCGTTCCAC
Organism: Phytopythium chamaehyphon; assembly: GCA_023334415.1. NCBI lineage: Eukaryota > Oomycota > Peronosporomycetes > Pythiales > Pythiaceae > Phytopythium > Phytopythium chamaehyphon. Next base: position 1,218 of record JAASGX010000887.1, on the reverse strand, counting down.
TACGCGGTGCTGGCGAGCGTCGCGGGCGGCGCCGGGTACGTGGGCAAGCGCAGCACGGCGTCGCTCGTGGGCGGGCTGGCGCTCGGCGTCGGCTTCCTCGGCGCGGGGCTGCTCGTGCTCACGGACGCCATCTCGGACCACGCGTTCGCCCACGGCACGGGCGTCGTCATGTCGACCGTTGTCGCTGGCGTCATGGGCCGCCGCGCCGCGCTCGCAGGGCTGCCGCTGCGCGCGCCGCTGCTGCTCGCGGGCGCCGGCGCCCTCAGCGCCGGCTACCACGCGCATCAGCTGGCGCACCCGCCCTCCCGCCGCCGCTACGAGCCCGGCCGGCACGCCCCCATCCCCGACCACCTGCGGCAGGCGGCGAGCGAGTAGGCGAGCAGTGGATCCATGATACCAAATGGGGAAAATGGGGAAACATCATGAGTTGAGTTCGAATCTGCCAACGCCTCTGGGGTCTTGCTGGCAGCCCCAGGCTCCAAGGAGCCGCTCAACGGGCCTCACTTCTGCGCTTGCGTTTATGGGCAGAAGTCTTGGGTCTCGACGGAGGCGAAGGGCTGCTCACTTCGCTCGGCGGGTCCGGTTGCGCCATGGCAACGTCGGCCTCGGCCTCGCCGTCGTCCTCGTCGTCTCGGTCGGGCGCGCTGGTTCGTGCGCTTGGAGCAGGAAGAACAGCCCGGATCTTGCGGAGCTCCTGCTTCATGCGCTGCAGGCAAACGCTCTTCTCCTCCAGCTGCCCCAGCACCTTGTGCATGAGCATCTGGAGGAACACCTTGCTTCCGTTCGGGTGCTCGAGGCACTCGGGGTTCGTTGCCTGTGACAGGGCACACAGCGAGGAAGAGTGCTAGTGTTTGGTTCGCGACGAACCGAACACTTAAAAAGACAGATAAGCCGTTAGCGACAAAATAGAGACTGTGTATTTGTATGCGTTATGGTCTATCTCAGTCACGTCAATGAAAACTCCATTCATACATCTCTTAGAAGGAAAGCTGGATGTCGTTGTTGTCCGCGCAACTTGGCCTTTAGCAAAGCGAGCATGTTGAGCGCAGCGTTCACATCACGATCCATGAAGAGCACCTGGAGGGAAAGCAGGTAATGCAGCCCACTCGAAATCAGCTTCGGCGTTATTTACCAGCTTGCGTCGTTTCTTCCGCCTTGTCTCCTTCTTTCTCAGAGCTTCAATCGCTCGTGCACTGACTTTGGCGGGACAGAAGCACG
>JAASGX010000886.1:0-12318 GCA_023334415.1 Phytopythium chamaehyphon | reverse complement strand
TACATTTTGCCTTTAAACACGCACATTTTGACAACCTGATTAAACTATACATGGCATCAGCGCAAGAAGTATAGGGCCAATCCTTCTTGCAGGTTGCAGCAGCAGCAAGCAAGCCTCTGCGCCCGTCGGCGACGACGACACGACGCGGCAGCGGCGCTCGCGGCCGCAGTCCGGCCGCCCCCCGCGCGCAGCCGCCCGCCCGCCACTGTGTATCGCCCGCCGCGCTCTCCCCCGGCGGCCGGCGGGGCCTCCGCGGGCTTCGCGGGCCGCGGCATCGCCGGCGGCAGCGGTGGCGACGACGGCGGCGCGCTCTTCCGGCGCAAGCAGCCGGCGGGAAAGCACCGGCGCGGCGGCTCCTTCGGCGGCCATGCGGGCTCTCCCGGTGGGTCCAGTGGCGCGCCGAAGGAGCCGCCGGGCTCGACCGCCAGCGGCAGCAGCGGAGGCGCAGGAGGAGGAGAGAAGCGCGGGCTGCTGGAGACCATCTTCTCGTCCAAGCGGCGAGCCAGCAGCGCGCAGCCGCGCACGCCCAAGCTGCGGCCGGCGCCGAGCCCCGCGGCGGTCGCCAGGGGCGTCGAAATCCTGCACTCGATCTTCCCCAAGTGGGAGCCCATGTCGCTGCAGATCGTGCTCGAGGCCAACGAGTTTGTCATGGAGGACACCATCACGGCCGTGCTCAACATGGAGGAGGCGGAGGACGCCAATGCGCAAGGAGACAGCGCGGCGCGGGACTCGGGCGGGGACTCGGGTCGAGGATTCCCGGTCAAGAACCCGCTGCCAGACGACTTTCTAAGGGTGAGCCTGTCTGTCTGTGCTTTTCAACAATGGGACGACCGCATGACAGACGTGCTGACTGGGTCCGACGTCGCAGTTGCCGGATGACCAAGATGAGCAAGATGCGAACCAGGGGGAAACAGAAGGACAGCGCGGATCACAGAGATCCCGACGAAAAGGCGATGAGGAAGACGAGGACGAAGAAGAGGAAGAGGAAGCTTGCGACGACAGCGAGCGCGACGATGACCTGGAGTCCAAGTGCGAGACTGCGGAGGGAGATGATATTCGGTCCGAGCGATCGACCAGCACGCTCGCAGAGGATGATGGAACCACGTACGGAAAAGAATTTAGTGAGGCCGGCGATAGCTCAAACGACGAAGTCGTCACACCGGTGCTGAACGAGGCGACGGTCTTGGCCAACCAGAAGATTGTCTCGGACGCAATGAACCAGAAGTTCATCCCAGTCGAGCTGCGCAACGAGCGCTCGAGTATATTTGATATTGCACACATCGATGTGATCAAGCATAGCAAGCTGAACCTCTCCGAAGCGGAGAACCGAATTCGCCATCGCGAACCGCATCTTGTGTTTGAGCTGCTCTCGAAAGCAAGCGAAATTTACCGCGCTGGGATTATTTCAAGCCAAGAGCTGGATTTTCTCCGAACCATGGTTTTGGCTAGAATTCAGCCGTCGAAGATGGTGCGTCTGCTCCTGAGTGTTCAAAACCTTGGCGTTCCTGCAGTACTAACGCATCACCTTTGCCATGCATTCAGTTAACCGATATGACCATGAACATGGACAGCGTGATCTCGGACCATGAGTGGCACTGCCTTATATTGAAAGCAAAAGGTATGTCTACATCACGGATGATCGCTGAATAAATGGGTTTCTGATCAAAACGAATCCCCCCGAACAGGAATCCGACACGCGCTGTCAATCCGCATCTTCCGAGAAGAAACTAGAGCTGCTCGGAGCAATGGGCACATGGTAAGGCCATCATCCTTCCAGACGTTTTTCTACACTACAACATCTAATTATGCGATTTCGTGCAGGAGTATATTGTCCGCGTTGTAGATGTCGAAAGTGGCGTTGTCTGGTTCACTCGGAAGCGTTTCCGAGAGTTGCACAAACTATATCGAAAGGTTCGTGATCTACCCAAGCGCTGTGTGTTTATGAATTAGAACTGGCTAAACATTGCTGTAGGTGACGCGGGTGTCACGCCGCTTAGCGCAATGTGAATTTCCGACCCGACGGTCCGATGCAAGGAAATCCCCGGCTTCGGTAGCCTATGATCGTGCACCTGTGCTAGAGAATTTTCTGCGCACGGCCGCCGCGCTTGTAGCGCCTACCCCGATCAGTTTTCTCCAAGGCATGGTGCTCAAGCAGCTTCAGCAGTTTTTGGACGTACCCCACGTTGGCATTCTGCAACGAAATCGTACTCAACCCATTTCACGAGAGTTGCGCGTGTATGTGTACCATACGCTAAGTGATTTGTCGTCTCCTGAGGGCCGCGCCTGTGCTAAGTTTTTGAACAAGGTCAAGCAAAGTGGTCCTGAAATCATGAAGGACCTGCTTGAGGATATCGGAGATATTCTTGATGGAGTGCAAGAGTACATGCTGGAGCACCGCTTTGAAGAGATGCGGCTACACGTTCAGAGACTTCTCCATCTCGATTCTACTTCATCGACTGGAACTACAAGAAGGTCACGCGTCACGCGGAAAAGTTCGGTGTCGAGCCTCACATCAGCGGATGTGTCGAGCAACAATGACAAGCTTCAGCAAATCATATCTGATTCCATTCGGCATGAGCTTGAGGACCGCATTTGCGTTCCGCTCATGCACGACCTTACCCAGTACCTTCGACGGCTTGTGCTCCCAAAAGAACAGCAGTTCCGTCACCGAGTATTCCAGCTGAAAGGCAAACCACAAAGCTACTTTGGTATCCCGATTGAAAAGATATCTCTCAGCAGCTGGCGATCTGTCGTCGACATTGTCAAGGAGATGGATGGCGCGTTCCTGCCGCTCGATAAAATGCGCAAGCTCGTCGCGGCCGCGCACCAGATTCACGCGCTGTATCGCTCTGAGAGGCAGATTTTCCATGCGGAGGCTGCCCCGCACCGGCGCCACCGGCGCAATTCGATCTCAACGTACGCAACCCCGCCTCCAGTTTCCGCCCCAGTACTTCAAGTAAGCTCGGACACGATGTCGATCCCGACGCCACCGACAACCGGACAGCTTGCGGCAGCCGACGACTCGTTGAGCAACCGCAGCACGGACATCAGCGAGGACAGTCTTCGCGCATCGGAGGAGCCGCAGGAGGACGAGGTGCTGAGTGGCGACGACTTTCTGCCCATCTTTGTGTATGTGATCGTGCACAGTGACCTGGAGTCGCCGATCATGACGCAGGTGCTGCTGAACCGGTTGTGTGACCCGGAGAAGCGCCGCAGCGAGTCGGGCTACTACCTTGCGACCTTCGAGGCCGCGCTGCACCACATTCTCTCGCACGAGATCCTCGAGGGCGACAGCTAGATGCGTGGCGAGCAGTCGATAGTTTAGCGTTTCTTGTCGTTCAACACTTCAACACGATCAGGTGGCAATTGAGAAAAAATGCGCGCTGACGTAGTTACGTCACGGAGCTCTAGCACCCTAATATAAGAGAAACAGCTTGGTTTCAGTATGGTCGAGGTTGGTTCAGTCCCCCCAAAATACTGACGGAGAAAGTGCATTGCATCCCCAGTGAAGGAAGGGGAGCGCGGCAAGGCCAGCTTGCAGGGCACTGCAGGGCGAGCCGCTACCGGTAGCGCCATGGACCCGGTGCTGTCGGGCTCACTGTGCTTCCTCGTGCTGGCGATCGTCATGTACATCAAGTTCATCCGCGAGCACCCGTGGGCGGACGAGGACGACGCGCTGGGCGACCGCAGCAAGTCGAGCCCCGTGGAGCCGGACGCCATGCCCTTCCTGCACCCAGCGTCGCCCGTGGGCGTGCTGCAGGCGCAGAAGCAGCAGCGCCAGCAGCAGCAGGCCGCCAACCGCGCCACGCTGCGCGCGCCCTTCAAGAAGGTCATGCAGGCCTCCTCGGCGGTCGTCGCGGGCGCCTCGGCTGCCGCCAGCGGCGCCTACAGCAAGAAGCAGCCCATGCGCCGCCGCACACACAGCGCCACGCTCGCGGGCGCGGCCTCGGGGCTGCACGGCCATGGCGAGCGCGGCGGCGGGGCCAGCAGCGCGGCGGGCGCCTCGGGAACCGACGCCGGCGGCGCCATGACGATGGACCAGCTGCCAACGACCATCTTCGAGACGCGCCAGGAACACCTGCGCCTCGGGGACAAGCCGCCGCCGTCCTCGGGACGCAACCAGCACCGCATCAACTTCGACCTCTCGGACGAGGACGAGTTCGACGAGGAAATGGGCTTCCTGTCCCCGCGCAAGCATGCGGACGCGGCCAACGAGTCGCTCGACAGCGTTCCATTCGAAGACGTCGACAGCGACGACGGGTTCACCGACCTCGAAAACCACCTGGGCGAGTTCGACCGCGACGACGGCCAGCTCCATCGCGGCAACGGCAACGGCGCCGGCACGCCGCACCACCGCCCAGCTGCGGCCAACGCCCCGCCGCTCGCCACGCCGTCAAAGGCCGACACGCTCAAGACGTCGATCGACCGCCAGTTCGTGCGCGAAGCCGTCGCTCCCCCAGCGCAGATGCAGCTCGAAGTCGCTCGGAAGGCGCGAATCCCGCTGTTCCTGCATTCGCCAATGTACGTCCGAACGTCTGCTGCGCCTCTGCTAGACGACATGGAGATACTAGAGAAGGGAGACGGCGATGGCAAGGGTGCGATGATGAACCCTGAGCTAGCACGCGCGAGCGTTCAGCCTCAAGGTGGAGCGAACCCGAAAGCAGAGCAGCCTGCAGGGATTCCTGCGCAGGCAGTCGGCGCTGCGGCTGGTGCCGCTGGTGCCGGTGCTGGTGCGGCAGCTTACGCTCAAGCACGACGGAGAGGCAAACTGCCCAACAAAATGAAAAACCAGAGCCTCCACATTGACTTCAACGAGCTGCAGGTGGCTGAGATGATCGGGCAAGGCGCGTTTGGCACAGTGCATCGAGCTGTGTGGCGGGGCACGTCGGTTGCTGTCAAGATTCTCGTGTGCCAGTACCTGACTGTTGACATACTCGAGGAGTTTGAGACCGAAGTGCAAATCATGAGTATATTACGGTGCGTCGAGAAATACTTTGTGTGGGCACGGATATGCGAGAGTTGCTGCTAACATTTTGTGGGTTTTGGAAACGCAGGCACCCGAACATTTGCTTACTGATGGGCGCGTGCTTAGAGCCGCCAACAAGGTGCCTCGTGATCGAGTATCTGCCACGCGGGTCATTGTGGAATGTGCTTCGCCAAGACGTCGTTATCGATCTGAACAAGCAGCTTGGGTACGTGCGCGTTTTGGTGTCGAGCGTTCTGTGCGATTTGCTCTAACGTATGTGCGTATTATCTAGGTTTGCGCGCGACACAGCGTTGGGTATGAACTACCTGCACTCGTTCCAGCCGCCGATCCTGCATCGCGACCTCAAGAGCCCGAACCTTCTCATCGACACATCGTACGCGCTCAAGATCTCGGACTTTGGTCTCGCCCGCGTGCGTGCGCATTTTCAGACCATGACGGGCAACTGCGGAACAACGCAATGGATGGCGCCAGAGGTTCTAGCTGCCGAAAAGTACACAGAGAAGGCCGACGTATTTTCGTACGGCGTAGTCGTGTGGGAGACCGTGACGCGCGAGTGCCCGTATGAGGGTCTGAGCCAGATCCAGGCGGCGCTGGGTGTGCTCAACAACAACCTGCGGCCGACAATTCCCGAGAACTGCCCGCCGCTATTTAAGAAGATCATGACGCTGTGCTGGGTAAGCAACCCAGAGGAGCGCCCGACATTTGAAGCCGTGCTCGACATCCTGCACCGCTCCAGCGATGGTCTGCTTCCACCCGAGGAACGCACCCGCACAGGCTCGAACGCGCACCGAGGGGCGTGAGGCGCTGTCGTCGACGTTGTATGTTTCATTAGCGTTGGGGCCCGACGCGGCGATCGATAGACCGAGCGGGCCAGGCAGCGGAGGCTAAACATGATAGATTCCCCCCTTGTCCATGAGCTCTCGCACGCCTTCATGCCTCATGTTTGGACGCGACCGCCATTGAAGGGCGCGTCAGCTGGAAAAAGTATCCCATGCCGCGAGTGCGTGATGGCAGCCATCGTTCCTGCTAAACCCACGCTTCGCTTCCTCCAAATCCATGCTGCTCGCAGTTTTTACCCATTCGCCTGTTGGTAAATCCGCACCTCTCGGCTGCTAATCCTCCGCCGCCCTAGGCGCTGCCAGGCGCGTCAGCGTCATTTCCGGTTCGACCGCATCAAGCTCCAGTCTCCTCCCGCCATGGCCCCCGCTGCGTCCACAACCCTCGGCCTGCTGGGCACGGGCAAGATCGGCTCGGCCGTCTTCTCCGGCTTCTGCTCTGAGGGCGGCTGGCAGCCGCAGCACGCGTTCGTGTCGGCGCGCACGGCCGCCAAGGCCGAGGCGCTGGTGGCCCAGTTCCCCTCGCGCGTGAGCATCGGCGCGAGCAACCAGGAGATCGTGGACCGGTCGGACGTCATCTTCATCGGGCTGCTGCCGCACATCGCGCGCGAGGAGCTGCCCAAGCTCTCGTTCGCGCCCTCCAAGCGCGTCGTGTCCATGATGGCCACCATCCCCTACGACGAGCTGCTCGCGCTCGTGCGGCTGCCGCGCGAGCAGGTCGTGCGCACCGTCCCGCTGCCGGCCACGGCCAAGCGCGCGGGCCCCATCCTCGCCTTCCCGCCCAACGAGGGCCTGCGCGACCTGCTCGCGCAGGTCGGCACGCCCGTCATGGTCGAGACCGAGTCGGAGATCACCACGCTCGTGAGCTCGCGCTGCTGTTTTTCATTGTTGATCGCTTGAATTTCAACGCTGACAATGCGCGTGGGCGCCTGCAGACCGGCATGACGGCGCTCATTTCCTACTTCTACGCCACGTGTGCGAGCACCCAGAAGTGGTGTGTCAGCAACGGCGTGGGTACGTTTCTGCTTCTTCCCTGCGTCGCGATGAACCGAACTTGAGTTTCCTGACTCAGCGTGCGTGTTCACAGGCGCGCAGGCCTCGCGCGACTTCATCTCGTCGTTCTTCGTTGCGCTCGCGCAGGCGGGGGACGAGTCCCACGAGGACTTTGACGAAATGGCCGAGGAGGCTGCGACGCCCGGCGGACTCAACGAGCAGGTGCACCGCGCGCTCACGGCCAACGGCGGCTACGAGACCGTTGTCGACCAGCTCGACGCTATCCTCGAGCGGCTGTCGGGTGCCAAGCCGGCCCCGCGTCCTAACCGCCAGTAATCGCGCTGACAGCGTGAGCCAACAGCTCACAGCAAATAAATGAGCACATTCTCTAAAACGCCATCGTGTCTGTGAGTGCCCATACGCTTCATTCGTGTTTTGTGAGCTTAGCCTGGCTAATTAGTTGCCAATGGCGATACCGTTCGCAGTTCCATTCGCCACATGAACTGGTCCGTTCGCCAGTAGCATTGAGGGAAGGATCTTGGTACGCTGCAGTAGCCACGACAGCTTGGACACATCGCTTGTGCTCGGTATCCTGGCCCAGTCGACGCGGAACTTGCTGCTGCGCTTCAGAGCAGACGTCGTCTCGAGTTGGCCGGCAGGCAAGAGCACAACACCATCTAGTGCCGCCACCGCATCAATGGCCTGCACTGTGCAGTTGATGACCAGGATCTTGTCGGGGGCAATGTATGGCTCAAAGTTGATAAACCCGACGGCTCGGGAATCCGACACACGTCCGTCGCCAATGCAGCTACCGTCCCATTCGCCTGCGCTGAAGATACGCACACTAGCACGGTCGAGATCCGTAGACGCTTGCTTGACTCCCAACGAAAGCGCGTCACGGTAGATCGCCAGGGCGACCTGAGCGCACACGGCACTCTCGACAAACGCACGAAGACCCGCCAGGCCCGCTACTTCCTGGCAGGCGGCGGCATTCGCCGATGACGACGCTGTCGAGCTCTGAAGCTGCACGCGCGTGCCCGAAATGAGTACCTCAGTCGTGAAGTTTTTCCCGATGGACAAGTCGAACGCAGCTAGGGTCGATTCGTATGCACACGTCTTCCACCGCACTCCGACGTAGATACCGCGAACAGAATCGCAGATGGGCTGCATCAGACCATCGTCAAGCACACGTCCAGTGGAGGAAACCTGCATCTTCTGAAGCGCCAAGACGCGTGATAGATCGTCCAGGTACTTGGTCACTTCATCCTTCAGAAGGTTGTGGGCAATCACGTCCAAAACAGTCGATAGCACCCCACTGGAGGACGACGATCCGGGTGCATTCCCCGCATTGACATCGGCCTGCGATGGGCCCGCAGTCGATGCCATTGTTAGCGACCCACCCTGCGAAGACGTGTTCGTCACATTCTCGCTATTGTACATCAACGCTCGCGTGATCTCCTTTCGCCCGTGGTGCTGGCGCATTTCTTGCTGGAGAAGAGACACTGAATAACGACAAGTCTGGGTCAAGAAGGCTTCATCGCTTTCAAGCGGGTCCTGCCGCGGCTCTAATCGCTTTGAGGAATGACGAGCAGGGGATGAAGCAGACGAAGGCAAACCGTCAGTTGTCATGCCAACTCCTTCGACTTTCACATCAATGACAGGTTCCATGTCGACTAGGTCTTGGGTAGTAATGTCAGCGTCGACGATGTCTTCGGATGCTACTATTGCTTCGTTTTCGCTGCTGGTATTGTCCGAGAGTGACTTGGCATCCACTAGTCGCAGCGTGAGCTGGTACTTCTCGTTCACACGAAACTTTAGCTCGTCATCAAGCACTTGCAGCACCGAGATTGTGCGTTTAGCACCCCCAAGAGCGGCAGACCCGATCGAAGACGTGTAGTTACTGGCATTGAATGCAGTATCTGTCCAGTTTGAAGACGACTGAAGGGCCTCTCGCATTGCAGTGTAAAACATTTCTTCGTTGAAGATGGAAAACTGGACAGCCTTGAGAATAGACGAATTCCGCTCCTCGAGAACTTTTCGATCCTCCGCTGAATTGGTAAGGCGGTCCATCTCTGCCTTCGACCTATGCATCGCAGAAAAAATGTTAAAGATCGTGACAGACAATTAAAAATGTAGAAAGCATTCGCGTACATATCGATGACAGTTGGAAGAGGAAGCGTGTAGCATCCTGATTTTCCTGTTTCTAGCAACTCCAGACCGACCTGCCGATTAATAACATTTTGATCAGTAAATCCCCGTCCAGAAAATGACTAACATTGGCGACACCCAATCTTACCTGAATTGTACGCAGCATGAAGTCATCTGGGACTTTGATGCGCACGAGTCCTTTCTCCGTCCGACACAACTACTCCAACAACATGCACGTTAGTCTTCGTTGATAAATAGTTGGTGTCATTTGCCTTACCTCGGCAAATGTCACGTCGGCAATTGATCTGGTCATTGGTACAAACGTCGACCCGGCTGCAAATCAAGTGTACACTGTCAGCAAAATACGCTCTCAAGTACGTGAAAGAGTCCGCTCACCGCTGACGTAGCTGCAGTCGACAGCAAGCGGCTCTCCTGCACGGAATGGCTTCGGGATGTTGCCGTGAATCGGCGCAATGAGCTTCCACTTGCGCAGTATTTGCGTAACCCCCTGGAAGAAGACGCTCTCCTTCTCGACGGTGGCGGTAAGCGCCTCGACTCCGTCCAGCAGGATCCGGTTGGCTTCCTTAATCTGCGTTCCTTTAGACTCCACGAGGTACTCGAGCTCTTCCTTTTTGGGCGCCGTGTTTTCGCGAATGCAGCGCATCTCTTCGAGAAAGTCTCGGCGTCGGATGAGGTCGATCGAGTTGATGAGCTGGTGCAGTTCCACGACCGCGCTCTGCAGCTCCGAGACCATGGGCCGGTAGTAGATGCGCGGGTCGATGACTTCCTCGTCCTCGTCCTCCTCTTCCTCCTCTTCCTCGGTGCCTCCCTCGGTCTTCTCGTCCTTCTTGGGCTCGCCCTCCTCCTTCATGACGACGTCTCCGCCCTCATCGATCTCCTCCTTCAGGTCCACGGCGTCCGGCGAGTCTCCTCCGCCGCTCCTCTTGCCCTTGGCTTTCTTCTTCTTCTTCTTCTTCTTGCTGCGCTCGGCGCGCACCCGCTCCAGCTCCTGGATCGCGTGCACGAAGAGCTGCGCGTCCGTGAAGTCCCTGCGGTTCCACGCCAGTCAGCGCCTCCGTCCCCGCCTCGCTCCCCTGCTGCAAAGAAAGCCGCGCCAGCGCCACGCACTCCTGCAGCACCTCGTCACCCTGCTCCGTGACCATCGCGACCGTCTCATAGTCGGCGGGGAACAGCGTCACACCCACGCGCTCGCCCTCGCCCTCGTCCATTATCGCCCCGCTAAGCCTGTCGATCTCGCCTGCAAAAGGGGTTACGCCAAAGAGGGTTACAATATGGTGTCTACCACACGGATATTCGGCATTTGTACAAGGTGCAGGCCGATGGCGCGGGGGCCATGAGCCGCCTGCTGGCACAGGTGGTGACTCAGGATGCAGCGCCGCAGGTCTTCGCCATCGTGCTCGAGTTGAGCCTCAAGGGCTTCAACATCAGGCTCGCGCAGGTCGGCTCCACCCGGGCCGGAATGTCGTGCTGGCCGAGCCTCAGAGGCAGTGAGAGGCTCTCATGCGCCGCCGAGCTGCAGGTCGACGCTCCCGCCAAGCCGCTCGACGAGGTGCTCGCCATCATCGAGCGCTCCTACGGCCGCCCCGCCAGCGACATCTTCGACAACATCGACCCCAAGCCGCTCGGCGCCGCGTCCATCGGGCAGGCCCACCGGCCACTTGAGCCTTGCCACGAGCATGATGCGATGGGCGCTGTTGACGGACGACGAGATCAGGCGCCTGGCGCTGCTGACGGACGACGAGATCAGGCGCCCGGCGCTGCTGGCGGCTCGAGACAGTCGCTCGTCTACCGAGGCATCCACATGGAGAAGACCTCACGACGGTCGCGTCCGAGTACAAGGAGATGAGACGCCCTTCAGGTCTACCAGGAGCTCATCGTCTATCTCGTCTTCCTAGCCATGTTCTTCTCGCTCGTCGCTTGGCTGCCCGTCGAGGACAGCTACCAGCAGAACGACGTCGTCGGCGCGCTCACATGCCGCGAACAAGGCGTGTGCGACGTGCAGAGACCATCAAGATGCGTGTTTGCGGCCGAGATGACGAGGACGGAGCGACGTGGAGAATGGCGCGCAGCGGACTCGTGTCGGCGGTGTGAGGTTCCGCCACGTCCGAGAGCGGACACCTATTGCAGTAGCCGAGAACCGCTCGTACACGTGGCAGGATGGACTCGGCGAGCTACGTCCTCACTTGTCGTCAACGTCGCTCCTGCTTTTCCCACTGACCTGGGCAACGACCACAAACTCGGCTTCTTCGATCGCGACGACCACGGCTTCGTCAGCTGGCACTTCGACGACTTCGACGTACGGCGCTGCCGAACCTTTGTTCGACGTCGGCTGAAGAACTACAGACAGACTCGTGGCTGTCGCCTGCTACTCGCGCGCTGTCGATCGAGTTCACGCTCCTCAATCCCGTGACTCGAGTCTTTACGATTGGCCTGCACGTTTTCACAATGCACCCGTTTGGTCACCTCGATCACTTTGCGCACAGCTCCCACCTGCTCGTTGTTGGGATGGAACACGAGATTGTGTTTGTTGGTGAAGACGCAGATAGGGTTGACGCTGAAGCTAACTTGCCATCTGTGAACTTGGTCATCAAGCGCGTTAGAGGAGTGATTGAACGTTCCGTGCTGAATGCACATGGGTCGGTGGTCGAGTTTATCGGTGGGTCGGCTTGGTTGTCTTCTTCATCACCTACTGCATGGGCGAGGTTGCAGAAATGGCGACAATGGGACTCGGCACTTACTTGTATTCGGAAATGTGGAACTTGTTCGAACTTGCACATCTTGCGGCGCTAGCTTCCGTGCTGATCTGGGCTGTTCGGTACTATGTTGCCTCGTGGGCATTTGCGGCGCATTTTGATGCTCTCTTGCAAACAGGAATGCTGAGTAAATTTTTGAGCGCCAGTGAAGCATTGATGCTGGCAGTGGAAATTCTTCCGCACCTGCTGGAGCGGCGGCCGCTGTCGCTCTTGATCACTCAAGCATGCAACTGTTGCTACTTCGTTCCAGCAACTCGCCGACTTGGCGTCAATCGCGTCGGCGTTTTCTCTACTCTAGGTTTTCAAGTTTTTGCGTATGAACTCGACGCTAAATCTCTTGTGGCGAGTGTTCGGCATGGCAATGCGTATGGTTTTTCTCGTCATCTTCAATTTGATTTTCCTCGGCTACTCGGCCATGGGAAGTTATGCGTTTGGCTTGGCTCTGGAAGAGTTCTCAACGATTGGTCGCTCCTACGGAACATGCTTCCACATGCTTGCTGGTGAGATGGACTACCCTCGTCTGCGTCAAGCGAACCCTCGACTTGCTCCAATCTTCATTGGCAGCTTCGTCGTGCTGGTG
>JAASGX010000885.1:0-12333 GCA_023334415.1 Phytopythium chamaehyphon | reverse complement strand
AATCGACAAATTCAGTTGATGTGCTGTGCACCAATTGGTGACAACGCCGTGGCTGGTGCTACAGCGCTGGCGTAGAAGTGTAGAAAACCCTTTGTGAGCACCAAGCATGTCATTTGCTCCATCGGTAACAATTCCGATGAGATTTGTCGATCAGTCATTACCAATAATCCCGTCCAGTGCCTCAGCGACCAGCTCAACAAACTGAAGTCCTGTTTCTTTAAATGCTCCATCGGGATTGTCAGCAAGTAATAGTTTTGCAGAGAGCACCCGACAGCAAAACTGACACGTAAAGCGAAGTAGCTCTTCAGTTGGTGAGTTGCACCATCCGCTAGAAGCGAAAAGCACCATGAGCGCTTCACCAATAGCTGGCTCTCCCGAAAGCCACGAAAAACTTGCACTTTGCAGAGACAGCTATGCCGTCGCGTGACTTTTCAAATGGCTCAAGTCCGAGTTCGAGCTCATAGTTCGGGAGCCACCTACCCCTCTCCCGCGAGGACTTGCGATGAGGGATTTTCTAAACACGATAAGGCACTTGCTGTCAGATGCCCTGGTGCTGCTGGGCTGTTGGAGGCGGAAGAAGGCGAATCGAGAAGCGTGGATGCATTAGTACGACGTTACGTACCCTGGTTTGAGTCTCTCGCGTTGATGCCGTTGAGCTGGTTCTTTGTGCGGTTTCGAATCGCTGCCTCTTTGCAGTTGGTGATATTTGTGACCCCGATGCTTTGCTGTTGATCACTACTTGTCGGCAAATCCTTTGGTGGAACACACCGTTACGCGCCATAACTTCCACTGCGTGCTCATCAAGCGATCTTGACCAGGCTCGCACTAGTAGCGCAAATTCAACGGGTGTGCGATCACCCAGAGATGGTGTCGATGCTCGCCACTTGCCACGTCCTGAGCAGCAAGCCGCCCTGTCAACTGGAGGATGGGATTTTCACAAAGATCCCCGTTTTGAAAAAACCGCAACGAAATTGTCAGTGGCCCTTTAAAGGTGTTAGGACGACGTCGAGGAGGGTCCTGCCAGCAAAATACTTTAAGCGAGGGGTGCCAGCGACTGGATGGCCGTTGCAGCGGACTCCGCTTTTCCTGGATTGCCGAGGCAGGACATAATCGATAACTCACGCAAGGTGGTGTAACCTTTGCATTCCAGGCGACGTCGCAGTCGAGGTCGCAGCTCCCAAGGCTCCAGCACCCGTCAAGGTTCGGCGGGTATAAGAAAAAGAGGCACCAACCGCCATCTTGGAGTGAATTCCCGACAGCTTCGACGTTAGTGCCAGCAGCTTTTGCTTTGTGAACAAATCATCATTTTTATACCATCAATCAACAGACGCCGGAACGGCCATGAGCGCTGAGTGGGAGTTCTTCACGCCCTGGTGCGACCCCGGGGCCTTCTGGACGTACCTGGCGGTGTCGCTGTGCTCATCTGCGCCGCGGGCATGATGGCGGGGCTCACGATGGGCCTGCTGTTGCTCGACATGCTCAACATGAAGATCCTCGAGCTCGAGGGCAGCGACGAGGAGAAGCGCCAGGCCAAGAAGGTGCTGACCGCGTCAATGGCGCGGTCGGTGGCTTGATGGATCGGGTGCAGCTTCACAGAGCATCAGTGTGCCGACTCGTGCATACGCTTTTCACAGAAACGCATTGCATGCTTTCGAGTGGCAATGACAAAGTGGATTTCGCGCACGAAAGGCATCTTGAACACCGCATACTGGCGCAGGAGGGAGATTAGGAACAAAACGGCGGGGATGTCAACATTAGCCGTCTCGACAACTCCTTGCCATGTCGAAGTCCTTCCTCTCTCAATTTTTTTAAAAACTACTTACGTGCGAAGGATGCTCATTGTTCCAGCCGATAGGCGTCCACGGGATGTCGGATGAAAGACACAGAGGCGAAATGCCCAGCGTCGTCACTCAAAAGCTGTTGCAGCACCAGCTGGACTGGCTCCGCGAGGCGTTCGCGCCCGAGTTCGACGGGCGGAACGTGTCCGTACGCTTCTTGGCGTCCGAGCGCCGCTCGAAGATGTCCTGGTGCTCCAGGATGCCCGTCACAAGCGCCTTGGCGGCCTCGTCGATGTTCTTGTTCTCCTTCGCTGACGTGTCGTACCAGCCGGTGAACCCGTTTGACGAGCAGAACGCATCCAGGAACTCTCGATCGACGTCCTCCTTCAGGTCGCACTACGATAGCTCGGTCGTTAGCCAAGCGCGTCTTTTGCTATCAATGGCCGGCGCTAATCCAATCCCACCTTGTTCCCGCACAGGATGACGGGGAGCGACTTGCCGTTCGGGAGCTCAACCTTGGAGTCAATCTCCCTCTTCCACTGTTGCGCAGCCGCCAACGCGGGGTTAGGACAGCGAACTCCACTGGGGCCCCACGCAGTTCGGGGCGCACCTTGATCACGCTCTCGAAGGTCTCCGGGCGCGACACGTCGTACACCAGCAGCGCACCGAGCGCGTCCTTGTAGTACACCTGGCAGCAGCGTCACCGTCAGCGCGTCCTTGTGGTGACTCGACGTGACAGGACGCCCACCCGGTTGAGCGCGCGGAAGTGCTCCTGGCCGGCGATATCCCACAGCTGCAGCCGCACGGTCGTGCCGCTGACCGTCACCGCCTTGAGCGCAAAGTCCACGCCGATGGTCGTGCGGTGGTGCTCCGAGAACGCGTCGTGCACGTAGCTGCGGCGCCATTATTAGCGCGTCACCAATTAACCCTCCAGGACTTCCCAGCCGTCGGCCCTTGCCCGCACACGCACCGCTTGATGATGCTCGTCTTGCCAGTCGCTGCGTCGCCCAGCACCAGCACCTTGATGACCGCGTCCTGCGCGGCGTTCGCGCGTCTCGGCTGCTCGGTCATCGCTCCGGTCGCTCGGATCCGGTTGAAGAAAATGCCTGGGAGCCTTCTTCGTGATTTCTCACGGAAGAATGCCCTCTCCCCCGATAGAGTGACGGATCACCAAGCCGAAGCAGAGCAATGGACGCCATGATGTACGTCGGAATGGACGCCGCCGCCGCTGTCGCTGCCGCTGCCGCCGCACCGACGGACGCGGAGGACTCGCCGCTCGAGGAAGAAGGAGAGCGAGAAGAGAAGAAGGTGAAGACGAAGGCGAAGGCGCGAGAGCCGCTGCGCCGGCGGCTGCCGAGCGGCGAGCGCTTCCTGCTGGAGCGCGCGGAGGAGAAGGACCCGCGGCGCATCGACGCCGTGGCCATGATCCTGGACGACGTGCTGTACGACCACACGGGGCAGCTCGCGCACTTCGCCATCGACCGCGGTATCGCGCAGCTGCTGCTCGAGCGCGCGTTCCCCACCAACGCTGCGGCCTTCGAGGCGCTGCAGACCTTCCGAGACGCCTACGGCTACCGCAAGCGCTTCCCGCGATTCGTCGACCACCTCGTGGCGCAGCGCAGACTCGCGCAGGACCAGGCCGCACGCGTCATCGCGGCTTACTACGCCAGCAAGATCCCAGAGGCGCGCTCCATCAGGCCGTTCGCCAAGTCAAAGCAGACGCTGCTTGCTCTCAAGGAGAGCGGCTACAGGCTCGGACTCGTGCTGGTCGGAAAGCGCGACGTACAGCTCGAGCGTCTGCGAGCGCTGAAGGTGCAAGAGCTCTTCTCAGAAATCGTGTTTGTGGACGCCAACCCGTCCGTGGACGTGCTCACGCGCGCGATGAAGAAGCTGGGACGACGACTGATGCTGCAGCCGTCCTCCATTCTATTCGTCGGGCGAAAAGCATTCTACGAGATCAAAGCCGCCAATAGAGCGGGTCTGGTCACGGTCCGAACGGTAAGGCTAGTCGTGTGCTGCCATTCATACCAAAATCACTAACAGCGCCATTGTTATTGATATCTTCAGCTGTTTGGCAAGTACGGGAATGTCATGCCCACGGATGAGATGGAGAAACCTGACTACCATGTAAGGATCGTCATCCTCTTAATTTTTATCAAGACGGACGGCTAACAGCATTGACGACACGGCAGATTGAATCTATCGAGCAATTGGTGTCGATCGTCAAACTTGCCGACCAACAAATGATCAAGCCGAAGATTGTTGCAATTGGAGGCGGAACGGGTCTTGCTGTGCTCCTCAAAGAGTTGCGTCACTATCCTGCAGATCTTGCGGCTGTTGTCACCGGTATGTTTCTCTTTCAATGAGCGTTGCTCATTTCTGCTTCTCCTGCTGAAAGCTGTTGTGCGTCAGTCTTCGATTCAGGGCGACACTCAGGAGAGCTGCGCAAGTACCTGGGCATTTTGCCTCCGGGAGATATTCGCAATTGCCTTGTCGCACTATCTGACTCTGGTGCGTAAAGTGACGACGTATTTTACCCGACATTGCTAGCTCACAACGAATGCGTTATCAGACGAGCTCATGAACAAGCTGATGAACTACCGCTTTCGCGAAAACTTTATGGAAGGGACAAGTCTCGGAAACTTACTTCTTGCTGCCCTGACAGATATCACTGGAGGATTTGACAACGCTGTCACATCACTATCAGATATTCTCAACATCCACGGTGATGTGTTTCCTGCCACGTTGGAAAACACCGATTTGTGTGCAGAACTCGAGGATGGATCTATTGTGGTGTCAGAGGTGAACGTCCGCAGTCCAACAGTCGTAGACCCAGAAGATGGCTCGGAGCGCAGAAAGGCAGCTATCAAGCGTGTGTTTCTTGAAAAACCTGATGTCGAAGCGTTCCTCCCGGCTGTAAGAGCTATTGAGGATGCTGACATCATCGTCCTTAGCCCTGGTGGATTCTACACGTCGATCATCGCACCACTACTCGTTCCAGGGATCCGTGATGCTATCAAGCGTAGTGCTGGCGCAACTGTCTACATCAGCAACGTCGCCACGCAATGCGGTCAAACTGATGGATACACGCTGGGGAAAACGCTCGACCAGTTGTACACGTATCTCGGCGCACATGCGATAGACTATGTGATCGCAAACAATGTGAGCCCTCCCGCCCACGTGGTTGAGCAATTCTTTGCGCGTGGCGAACAGCTACTGCTGCCCGATGAAGAGCTAATAGAGTCGACCCACCCTGTGCTACTTCATGGTAAAACGTTCCAGGACGTACCTCCCGCCAGTGACAATCGCGAGTGGAACAAAACCCATATGATCAAGCACAGCGGTAAGATGGTGGCCGACATTTTGTATCGCGTCATCGACCGAGAACTAGACACAATGAAAACACGTATCCGTCGCGGTGGCCATTACCGCCAAAAGGTAGCGCTACCTAGAGAGCTTTCACCCGTCAAACCGAGCACTTCTACTGGTATTTCGCACAAAAATGAGTCAAATCCAAGCCAGCGCAAGTGTAGTGTAAGCGCGCCAGGGCTTGTGGCGGCTGTACTAGTGGTGGCGTTGACGCTTACTAGCGTTATTCGAGGACTCAAGATGGCTTCATCGTAGATAGACCCACGAAGGTTCACATGCCACTCCATAAATGCAGTTTTGATCATTCACGAGTGTGATTGCAAGAAAACAACACGAGTCCTAGATTGACACGTACTTTCATTTCAGGATCCGCACTAATTCTTGGCGGAGTGATTAGATCGGGCGGTGCCGCTCGACGAAGACACTGAGGTAGACGATGAAGACAGAGAAGAAGACGAGGACGTTGGGGGCTTGGCAGGCGAGCGACTAGATCGAGACGAAGATTTGGACACCTTTGATGGCGACGGCAGTTGCCCGATTTGCTCTTCGAAACCGTGGAACGAAACCATGAACTCTGAGAAAGCCTGCGTCGCAATAAACAGGGTGCGGAACTCGCGCATGTCTGGCGAAGACGCCGCGAGGTAACTGGCCTCGTCAAAGAAAACGGTGCGTGCGTTGTTGGCGTACTCATCTGTCCAGACGTATCGATGGTAGCCAAAGTCGCCGAGCAGCGAGCGCACTGCTTGGTGGAACAACGAGCGAACGGCTATCTCTGGAAACACGAGCGGCTTGGAGGGGAAATGGTTAGCAAACACGTGGTCGCTTTTGCTGACGTTGGGCTTGAGGCACTCGTACAGCGCGTCTCGAAGTTTGTACTGGAGTTTGTCAGGGAGTGGGCATGGGATCTCGCCGCGGAGCACACATCCCTTGTCTAGATCAACAATGAGGAGATCCTCGTTCAATAGATCTTGCATGGTGTATGCATCAAGCGAGTTTTTGTCGACACCGAAGATGAACGGTGTTGGGCACTCCAGGTATTGAAGCATGCGCTGAGGAAGCACCGGTAGATACACGTGTGGCCACAGCAGTGGGTACATGAGCGCACGCAGCGACTCGCTCACCTTGAGTAACACTGACAAGTGCGAAGAAAGGAACAAAATACGGCACTCGAACAGGGCGGCAGTAAAGACCGTCAGAACTGTTGACACATCCAGCGTGTCGAACAACAGTCGAACGGAGTGATCAAGCCGAGGAAGTGTCTTCAGCAGCGTGTTCAGACTCAAGGGCGATGACGTGAGTGACAATGCCGGTATCGATGTTGGTGGCTGGTGGTGCTGCGAAATATTTTCCGCTGACACAGGTCTCGCCAGCTTTGACAGCACCTTTTTCTCGAGCTGGAACGGTTGATCAGACGGCTGGGTTGATGGTGGGGACTGCGTTTCAATCTCCAAGATGTACTCGTATGCCTCCGAAAGACGCTCACGAAGCAAATCGATGAGAGGGAATTTTGACAGGATGCAAACGCCATACGGCACCCAACGCGCGGCAACCATATCCAGCTTGTAAGTCTCAAGCTGCTGCATTGTAAGTGGTGGTGCAGGCTTGTAGATAAGCATGCAGGCAGCAAATATCTCCGTAGAATTTGAGCTGTCTCCCAACCGGAAGTTGAACGCCTTGGGCGCGGGACATGTCGGGGCAGTCATTACGACCATGTGTGGATCATCACACCAAGGTACCAGGAAGTTCTCAATGGACTTGTCTACCGCAGCTGGGGTTGGATCATGGGGAAGAGGATGCTGGATAACCTTGAGTTCGATTGCACCATCAATTACCTTTGCAGCAGCAGATGTAGGCGAGTGATCAAACTGAGGATCTGAGGGTGTTGTAGAAGCTCGCATCGCCTCGAATGTCAGAACACCACAGATTGCCTCGAACCCCCGAGCTGAGTGGAGAACTTCCAGCGATCGCTTGCGCATGGCGTCACGAGACGCTATCTCTGGCCACTGGTGCGCGCGCAAGCCGTAGCTTAGAAGGAGTGATGAAAGTCGCATTGAGTCATCGACTGGAGCGGCAACAGTTTCTTCGGTACCGTCTGGATTGGGTGGTGGTGTTGGAACATTCGGGTATAAGGCAAACTCAGCGTACGCGCGGCTTGTCAAGAATCGGTGGTATAGCTCGAGGTGGATAAGGCTGAACTTGGCGATGATGTTGTCTTGCTCGGCTTGGAGTCGCGCACACGCAGTCGACAACGACTTGTCCAAGTTGCGCAGCTCGCGGTCGCCGGCAAAATACTTGAGTGAAATGTATTTCAGCAACTTGCGGCACTGGTAGGCTGCCTGCTCCTTGCTCTCACGGCTACGATGGCCACGTGGACGCTGGCTCGATGACGACGACGACGACGACGACGACGATGGCGCTTTTAGCATTCCTAAGTACTGCCGATACGCGGGCTTGAACTCGTACTCGACGTCGAGCCACAACCCAATTTCGCGATGGTAGTTGTGAGGGAAGCAAAAGACCCAGAAAAAGTTGGCGAACCGATGATTCATCAGAATGTCTTCGAGACAAATGACCTCGCGCTCCACAGTCTTGCGCATTTCCGCGAACAGCTCTGTCTGGCGGAACTCTGGGAATTGGCCCATTAGTAATCGCTTCACTTTGATTGCAACGCCATCAAAAGTTCGCAGCGCGTCTTCGCCTCCGGTTGCAATATCGCGCTTAATGGAGCGGAGCATGTCCGAGTCGACGAGGCCCGCGCCAATTGGGAACTGTGACGTGCGCGCAAGATATTTCATGGCGATCTTCACGCCGTAGGTACGGAGCATGAGCACGTCGTCCTTGCTGAATGCAGTAGTAGAAAGCGATCCAGCCGAAGGGAAAGCTGCCGGATTCTTTTGCTGGTAATTCGCACGCAGCGTGCACCAGAACTGTCGGTACTCTTCGAACGAGCACAGGAAAAAAAGCTTGCTTTGGTCGGCTGGGTCGGACATCCAGGCTGCGTAGTACCGCATCATGCGTGGGTTGCTGATGACCTCTTCAATCGAAATAAGCGTTGCGGGGTCAGGAGTTGGCATGCCACCATCATTGAAAGGGGAAGGTGTCATCCCGCTCACATTTGGCGACATCGGCGCCGCCACTCCGCCTCCAGAGTGGTAGCTGTACTCGTCTTTGAATGCGCGCTGCATAACACGACCAATATTGTTTTGGTATCGATCGTGCACCCATCGGTGCAGCTTCGCAGCGCCTCCCAACGCCCCAAGTGGGCCCATATTGCCTAAATTGTTCCCGCCGTGGTTTGGCCCTGCTCCATGTAATTGTCCGAGCAACTGTTTCTGCTTCTCTGCCCACTCAGCCATGGCTGGAGATGGAATTACACCCCCGGCGTTCCCAGCTCCACCTCCAGTCGCAGTCACAGTATTGCCCGTCGCCTTGCCACCGGCCATCGTCGAGTATAGAAAATTGCGAGCCTTGAGCTTGACGTGCTGTGCCCATCGCGATTTGGCATTCTCGAGTTTGATGTCTTCTTCCTCTTCTTTGATGCTTGTAACCTCGAGGCTCTTGACGTCGGCGTCGTTGGCCGTAAGGACTTCTGACAGCTCGCGCGCCGACAGCTCCCGCTCGGGCTCAAAGAGCTCCGTCTCATACAGCATTTGCTCCGAAATGGTGCTGCGCCGGAACGTGCTGCGGCTGGAGAAGGAGAAGGCAAAGCTGTCGCCGGGGCCGCGAGAGTACGCGAGCGACGACGCAACCGAGTCGCGGTCGGAGCGACGTCCGTGGATGCCGAAGTCGTCCTTGTCAGTGTACACGGACGAGCTGAGCACGCTCGCGAGGCTCTCGCGGATGACTTCCTCGGCTGAGATGGTGCTGTCGGGGGGCAGCGGAGGGCTCGTGTCGAGCGTCGGCGCTGCGAGCGCGCGTTCAAGTCCAAGTCAGTCAGCACCGCGATCTCGAGGCCACCGACACGTCCACGCGTGCACGCACCGTATTTGTCGCTGGCGGCGCTGCTGCGTCTCCGGCTCATGCTGAGGCGCGAGCCGCCCGAGGAGCGGCTGATGGGGTCGCCCAGCATGTTGCGCGTGAGCTTGCCGCCGTCGTTGAGCGCGCCGTCGAGCTCGAGCGAGGCGCGCGAGAGCGTGGACGAGTCGAGCGACAGCCGCACGCCCGCTCCCGCGTCCAGGTCGCGCATGAGCAGGCTCGCGTGGCTGCGCAGCGCCGGCGCCGGCGCTGACGCTCCATTCGGCCCTGGCGCTCCCGCTGCGGCCGCCAGCGCCCCCGGGGGCGGCCGCCGCGCGCCGCGGTCGCTCGCGGGACTGGCCGACACGCTGCGACTGAGCTTGGCCTCCAGTACGTCGCTGGGCCGTAGTGGCCGGTAGCCCCCCGGGGCGTTGCGCGCCGCTAGAGCGCGCGAGTCGATCGTCTTGGAGCTGCCGCCGCGCGGCTTGCGCGCGTCCTTGGCCGCCGAGGCCGAGGCTGCGGGCGCAGGCGCCGGTTCCGCGCCGGGCTGCCAGGCCGAGAGCCCGTCGTGGCTGAGCGAGCGCCGGTGCGCGCGGGCCTCCGAGTCGCTCATGCCCCGGGCCTGAGGCTTCCCCTTGCTCTATGCGCGGAGCTTGGGCACTTTCGACATTTTTAAAGCATTTTCGACATTTTTAAAGCAATTTCGACGTTTTGTGTAGCACATTCTGACACCTCGGCAAACGCAACCTACGCAGACTTGGATGAAGTTTGGTTCAGTCAACACGAATACACTAGTGTTTCTCACTGAGCAGATTTGGGATTAAGGGGGAACCTCCAGCAAGAGACTGCCCGTGAGATGTGGCAAGCGTTCATTGACAAGCAAACGAAGCGAAACTACTCTAACTACATATTCACGTGGATGCGGCTGTATGCGAACGACTACACCCGTGAGAAGTCCATGGGCGTATGGCTTGCTGAGATGGAAAAATTTCGGCGTGACCTCCAGCATTACAATCAGGGCATACCTGATGAAGAGTTTGCGCGGATTCTACTGGGATGCGTTATGAAGACTCATCGCGAGGTAGTGCGGCAATACTCGCAACTCTTGTTCAACACACTTGGTGGAAATGGACCGCCTAGAGTATCGTTCGACCAGGTGATGAATGCGTTGCGATCGGACGATGACATGGACTTGCGAGCCGGCAGCGTTGCACCAGCTGCTGCGATTGCTTCACAAACCAAGCTTGGAAAGGGAAGGAAAAACAAGCAGCGAGGTCAGAAGCAAGTCAACGCAGGGAAGCAGCAAAATCAAAATAATCAACAAGCTCAAAAGAAAGAGCAAGGCACGAAAAGAAAATGCTATGTCTGCGGTGATCCCGGCCATATTGCGGCAACGTGTCCGAAGCGTGTGGGCGCTGATGAGTCTGAGAGCGTTTCGCTGGAGAAGAGGCGATGGCAGAACAGAAAAAAGGTCAACAACGAGGAGAATGCAGAACTGTTTGCGCTTTGTGTGGCGCCCCAGTTGAGCACTGTTCAAGCATCTGACTGGGTGATCGAGTGGATACTCGACTCGGGAAGTGATGTGCACGTTTGTTGCGACCGGAATTTACTCTCAAGTATTCAAGAGGATCCAGTAACTCAAATTGAAGCTTGGAATGGAAGCGTTTCCTCAAGAATACTCCATGTTGATGTCAAATTGCTGATGCCGAATGTGTCTGATGACGGTCAAGCGCAAATTCAACTACCAAATGTCTATTACACCGAGACAGGTCACTAATCTTTTGAGCCTAAACCTTCTCGAAGATCCTGGTTGGAAGTTCCAGTTCAACGAGAACTCGAAGGACATGATAATGCAACGAGATGCTGATGCAATTCGATTTGTTAAGCGAGATCGCCGGTATCGGCTTGTTGCTACTGCTGCACAAGTGCAAGTAGCTACCATTCGAGATGATGCGAGAAGTAAGACTGCAGAGTTGTGGAATCGGCGGTTTGCTCATCTCAACATGGGGGATCTTCGACGAGTTGTCGTTGGTCAGCACGTGACCGGTGGACCTGACCCACGTGTGCTTATTGGCCAGTCAAATTCGGACTGTGTCACATGCACTGCTTCGAAGATGACTTGGATGTCTTATAAGCATTTGCACCCAGAGAGGGCTACACACCCTTACCAGAAACTGATGTCGGACCAATGCTATGTGGAAGTGACTACTGTGGTAGGGCGAGGTGGGAAATCCCACAGTTGGAGCTTGGGAGCTGCCGCAAGCGTGAGGCATGAGACCGTTTCCAAAAATAGCCTGCGTCGCGTGTGAACACAGCAACGGTCTCCGATCGCAGCCGTGTGGTCGACGATCCACCCTCTGGGGCTGCGAGGAGAGGTGGCAGAGTTACGATCCGAGCCAGGAGTTGAGAATTGGTGCCTCATATCGGCGGTCAAGGACGGGAAGGCTGCGATCAGCAGCCACCACTCGCGATTTATACGCTTGATCGACGTCCAAGAGCCCTGTAGCTGCGATCCGCAGCCTGAATCGGCAACCTGCACCCCTACCGTCACCCGGAAGTCCCCCAGGACGGCAATCAGAGCCTAACATTGGTGAACGACGACTCCAAGCAGCGATCAGTAGCCTAGATGCTGCAATCCGCAGCCGCAAGCCATGGCCTGCGCCGCCGATCTGCGCCAGGAGGCCCAAGAGCTACGATCCACAGCCGCCCGCGACTTTGTGGAGCTCCGAACGATGTCTACGAGACTAATGGGCCGCGATCCCGGAAGGTTTCAACAATGTGCGCCACGGATCGGCGTCCAAGGGCCTAAACCCTGCGATCTGCGGCTACGGGCGACAACCTGAGCCTCCGATCTGCACCAGAAAGTTCGAGAGCTACGATCTGTAACTGTTACCCACTGCCTGATGTGATGATGTGCCCGTCTTCCGGGACCCGGTGGGGCCGCCGGTCATGTCGCATAGGCGGACCGGTCCTGACGGTTCGGACCGCGGGGCATCCCGGGCCTGGGATTCTGAGGCCTGACATCCCGGGCCTGGGATCCCCGGGCCGGGCCGTCCCGGCTCCACCCTCCCGGGATGACCTGATCGTGGGACGTGTATCCTGGGGCCCCGTCCCTGACCTTGTGCTGTGTCTTGATTAGTCCGAGCCTTGGCCGCAGAGGGCTCGCCCAAGGGGGCTGCCCTTGGCGGCCAGGCCTTACATTGTTTCTCGCATATAAAAAAACTTCCGCTTT
>JAASGX010000884.1:0-12355 GCA_023334415.1 Phytopythium chamaehyphon | reverse complement strand
TGGCTCACTGTGTCCGGCAAACATCGGAGGTGTACAATGCACGACGTAGATTTTTGGCTAAATAGATTGCGCGTGGCTTCCATAGTCAGCGCCGTTCACGTTCTACAAGATACTCGAATGCTAGTTTTCCATTCATGGTAGCATGATGATTCTTGTGAGCAAAGCTGCGATAGCTAAAGAAGCCAACACGCTAATACTCATCCAAGAAGGCGTCCTGCATGTTTTGTTTCCGCCGGAGGTCGCCTTTGTGTTCATTGCCCTGCTGCATCCTCTTTTGCCAACCACTGGTGCGGACCAAGACTCGCGAAGGCAGTTTGCTGAGTAAACCTGTTGAATAGCAATGTCATTTGCAACGTCTTTGCTGATCAATCTGCTGCTGTCTTCGCTGAAAGCACTGGTTGCGTTCTACTTTAAATTGTAGAATGGTTCATCTCACATCATCTAATGTGTGATTGTGTCGAACAGACATTTGTCCCAATATTGCCTAAAATGCTGGAGACTCCGAGAGCAGGCAAATGTAATACGCAGATACATATAAGAGCGCATATAGCAGCTCAAGGTGAGGGGGTTCTTTGGAAAAGGGTGGTGTTAAAAAACACCAAGAAAAGTTGGGCACTCGCGGCCCAGCTAAGCGAGCTCAGCCAGCACTAACGAGCCACACCAAAAATTTAGAAGGGAAAATCCCGACTAAAGCAGCTAGCAAGCCGCTTAACCGCCGAAGCCGTACAGCGTGCGTCCCTGGCGCTTGAGCGCGTAGACGACGTCCATGGCCGTGACGGTCTTTCGGCGCGCGTGCTCCGTGTAGGTGACCGAGTCGCGGATGACGTTCTCGAGGAAGACCTTGAGCACGCCGCGGGTCTCCTCGTAGATGAGGCCGGAGATGCGCTTAACGCCGCCACGGCGTGCCAGACGGCGGATGGCCGGCTTGGTGATGCCCTGGATGTTGTCGCGAAGCACCTTGCGGTGGCGCTTGGCGCCGCCCTTGCCGAGTCCCTTGCCGCCCTTGCCGCGTCCAGACATGCTTGGTAGTTGAGGTGGTTGGTTGCTGTTGCTCTTGGTGAGAAGATTGCAGAATGAGTTGGAGCTCCGGCGCCTCCCGCCTCGCGACTCGGCGACTTGGCGCCAAACGGATCTCTTGCCGTTTGTATGAGGCACATATTTTTGCGCGCTGCTGCGCTGTGATTGGTCCGGTCAGAACGGGTTTGAATTTCCCGCCCAAGAGGCGACAATCGCGCAACTCGAGGACCCCTAGCTCCCATTTCCTCTTCGCCTCGCAACTCGCAATCTCATTGGCTGTAGACTCCGCGTTTGATCCAAAGCTTTTGATTGGCGGAATGATAAAATATCAAGATATCATTGGTGTATAAGGCGTTTAAGAGTCGTTGATTGGCGGGAGAACTTGAAAGTAAAAAGACTTGGCGCGAATTTGGCGCCGTTTGCTGCGCTTGGGTGTTTGTAGTGAAGGCTGCCCTCATGATCTGAACAAGCCATTCCCAAATTTGCTCCGCTCTCAACACCCGACAGCAAACTCAACCTTCTCGTCAGCAATGGCTCGTACCAAGCAGACCGCGCGTAAGTCCACCGGTGGCAAGGCCCCGCGTAAGCAGCTCGCCACCAAGGCCGCTCGTAAGAGCGCTCCGGCCACGGGCGGCGTCAAGAAGCCGCACCGTTACCGCCCGGGTACGGTCGCGCTCCGCGAGATCCGTCGCTACCAGAAGTCGACGGAGCTCCTGATCCGCAAGCTGCCGTTCCAGCGCCTTGTGCGTGAGATCGCCCAGGACTTCAAGACGGACCTGCGCTTCCAGGGCTCGGCCGTGCTCGCCCTGCAGGAGGCCGCCGAGGCCTACCTGGTCGGCCTCTTCGAGGACACCAACCTGTGCGCGATCCATGCCAAGCGTGTCACGATCATGCCCAAGGACATTCAGCTGGCCCGCCGCATCCGTGGCGAGCGCTCGTAAGTTGTTTGTCTCGACAGCAACCTCTGCAATGCTCTGCAACTAGGACACTCGTGTCCGCGTAGCTGTTGACCTCGCGTCTTGGCTACTTCCCTTTGGTGTTTTTTAACACCACCCTTTTCATGAGAGATTGATTGACATCAACTTGATGTAGCTCTAGTACCAGTAAGTAGAGATCGCGTGAGAAATTGTTATCCAGGGAAGTGGTCACTCCGCTGCTCATAGTGATATAATGCACGCGCTGCTTCAGAAAGATTGATGCAGGGTCTAGCTGAAGTGGTCGCCAGCAAGAAGGCAAGATCGGAAAGCATGTCGAGCATTTTCCGTGTAGACAAGTTTTCACGATTGAGAGCTTATTGACGTGCGTAACAAGCATCACGCACGCAGTCGCTGGGAAGAGTCGAACTTGACACCGCACGCTGCGCATCTACTCATCGACATCAGGTTAGTCGAGCCCGCGCAACAACTTCGGTACAAGTAAAGAACCAGCACCACGCACAGGAAATCGTCGTCGGTTGCGACGGCAGTCTGGAGGCAGTAGTAGCAGTACACGTGCTTGCACGACGTGATGTACGGGGTCTAAAGCAGCAATAGCCAATGATGAGCGACTGAGCATCTATCAAATCACATTCTTGGATACTCACTTGGGCGGGGGAAATGCTGCACAGGCAGCATTGAAGCGAGCCTCCTGAAGTGCCATCGGCAGCAGCGATACCTCGGGCAGGTGAGGTCGATCGGAAGTTCGACCACGTCAGGATGGGGAGCACAAAGTTGCCGAATTCCTGCATTGGGCAAAAGATCAATGAGCTCATCGAGAAGCCCAAATTGTTTGCTGAAAGACCCACCATCAAGCCATCCCAGAGCAATTGGCGCGTCATGTACTCGAAGTTGATCGATCGCGGCGTAGTCAACGGCGCGATGGTTTCCTGCAGCGTTTGCGCAATTCCCAATCCTCAGTCCACCATCAAAACCAAGTAGGTGTCCAAATGCAACTCACCATCTTTAGTCCCAGGATCCGTTCGGGCAGTGTCCTGTACGTGCCTTTCCGGAGGAATGCTAGCAGGTTCACCAACTGGCACGCGAGCACGAACGTCTCGACCTTCTTCATTCCCGAGAGCACGATCGCCCGCCCAGGCCGCGTTTCCTCCGCGCCATCGCTGTCCAGGGCCGCCCGCGCCGCCCATCGCGCCGACGACAGGTATCTAAAGACTCGCTTCCAAGCGTACGGCAGGCCAACCGACAGCAGGAATAGCGCCGCAATGCGGGGGCGCGTCAGCAACCGCGGGGCGTAGTGCACGTTCTCCAGCTTCATCCCCGGCGTGGCCTTCAGCATCATCCTCCGTCAGATCAGCAGCAAGCAACAATAATAGCAACTGCAAAAAGCGACGGACCCGGCCAACGCCCGTGGTGAACGCGAAGAGCAGCGCGGCGAGCGCGGCGTCGACCTCTGGCTTGACGCGGTCCATGGCGCCGGGCTCGAACCTGGCGAACATGTTCTTGACCGGCGACTTGAGCAGCCCGAGGATCTCCGCGTCCAGGATCAGCGCGTCCCACTTGTTCACGCGCAGGCCGCTCGAGGGCGAGCGCAGCGCCTCGTACGGTACGCGCAGCCCACTAGCAGCTCCGTCGGCGGCTCCAGCGCCGCCAAGAGCGGCGGCCGCGGCCTCCAGGTGGGCTGCCGGCATGGCTGCAGCTTGATGTTTGATGTGTTTTACGTTGACACCGAGTGACAAGTCTCATTTCTCATTCTCATTTACAGTTTACTGATTTATGCTACCAGGCCGTCTATCCTGAATGGCCACACTAATAGATCCTTGGCTGGATGATGAAGAGCTGGGAGTTGCTGCTGCTGGTGTTCTTGGCGAGCGCTCCTGCGTCGACGCTGGGGCGTCTGCACGGCCATGGGGGCGACCGCGCTCTGGTTCTGGTCGACAGCCCGGCGGTCGACGCCCTGGACACGTGCGTTGGGGACGCGTGCGAGCAAAGAGCGCTGAGGGGCGAGCAGCAGGCGACGCCGCCAGAGTTCGAGCCGACGCACGAGTGGCAGGAGATCCTGCCGAACCAGCCGATTCCACCGGTGTGAAACTTTAATTTGTGCTTTGTTTTCGGTGGATGGCTTTGGGTTGTACTAACAGCTTTTGCGCCAGGGGCTGTACATCCGCATCAACCTGGAGACCGGACGCAAGGAGGCGAAGCTACTCGACTAGCTTGGCGCTCTCGCTATGACCTTTTAGCCATGCATACAGGATGTGAGCTACTAAGGTTTCCTTTGATCATTGGTGTGAGATGTTTGCGGCGCAAGGGTATGAGTTTTTCCCAGCATTTCTGATGTCTGATAGCAGGCCCGATTTGGAAAACCATCTTGCCATGCCAAGGGCGCCAGGGCTCCTGGCAAAACTCCGCCAAGGCCACCCTCAGACCAAAACGCAGTGACGAGAATACTCTCTGTCCTTCCTCGATTGAACCAGCAGGAAGGGGGGTTCCACTTCCATTTTCGAATTGTCGCCTCCGAGTCAGACTAGTCAGACCGGCGACCTTGAAGTTCGAGTCAACGGAACGGTGTCCCAAAAATGGACCTTCGGACATGTCGACCCTTTTGCCAGGTCACATGTCGTGTGTGACCAGCGGATGGCTGTCAGGATGTGCCATAGGCGCGCAATGCGCAACGCGACCGCCGTACATGGTACGTGGCAACTTGCCACTGGCAAGTGCGAGGCACTTTACGCGACACGGACCAGATATTTCGAGGTCGCAGGCCCCAAATCTCCGCCTCGCGCAAACTCCGCAGCGACGACGCATTCACCATCGGAATGCGAAACAGCGGTCGCAATAACCATCGGAATGCGCATCAGCAGCTCCCGCCCACTCGCCCACGCCTCGCAGCCCATCGCGCCCGCAACGCCGATCACGACCGCGCAAACGCTCGAGCCAAGAGTGCAGTGCTGTGCCCGTAGCTCGCGCGATCAAGCAGCATTCCAGCTAGCCATTCGATTAAAGATCGGCATTTATTTTTACTGTCTTTATCCTTTATGTCATTCACAAGATATATCACTATCTCGTCACGGCATATAGGGTTTAGCAGGATTTTCCCCTCCTCCGCGCCTCCCACATGTCCATGCGCTGCTGAAGCGCACCTGCCTCGTCATGGCGCGTCGGCACGCCAGTCACAACCGGACTCGCCCGCTGCGAGCCACTCCACAGCTTCAAGTCTCTCATTAGGGCGTTGAGCATTAAGGTTAAAGCCTTAGAGCCTCAGAGCCTCCGCATGAGCCAGCTCTTCCTGCCGCTGGCCCCCAAGGAGCCGCGCTCGCGCCAGCGCACCGTGCTCTACACGGTCAAGCGCGGCGACTCGCTCGAGCTCGTCGCCCGCCGGTGCGTTCGTTAGCTATGCGATTAGTGTGGTTTTCATATGGCCGCGCTCCCATTGGCGCGTTCCTCGGGTTCTTTCCGCGGCTCCTCCCAACTCTGCCTCTAACTTTTCAACCTGCGGCAGCCACAACATGGACCGAGGCGAGCTGCGTGCCATGAACAACCTCAAGGACGGCGCGGCGCTGCTCAAGGGCCAGATCCTCCAGGTCTTCCGCAAGAAGCGCCGCTCGCACAGCCTCCCGGCGCTGCCGGAGCCCTCCGAGCCCTTCGACCGGTGCGACTAGCTCAACGCTTACTGGCTTCGCTAGGGCTCAAGAGCTCACTTGGTGCAATATGCAGACACCACAGGAGACTCGCGCACACGCACGTGCACTTCGAGCGCGGCAACAACGAGGAGATTGAGGAAAACGAGGACGCCAGCAGCGACGGCGGGTGGGTCGTGCTGCCTTCACTCAAGCAGCGCTCGCGCTCGGAGCGAGGCCCAGCCACGGCCGAGGACGAGCCAGAGCCGCCCGAGCTGATCGGAGGCACGCCCAGCGACATCCTCTCCCGGCCAAAGTACTTGCAGACGCTCGTGCCCGAGATCGACGCGTGCCTGCCCGCCTACCACCGAGGGTACGACTGGAAGCTGCTCTACAGCCTCGCCCACCACGGCTGCAGCCTGCACTCGCTGCTCGCCAAGGTGCGCGACCAGGCGCCCACTATCCTCGTTGTCGAGACGGCGCGCGGAGACGTGTTCGGTGCGTTCTCGACCGTCGCATGGCGCTCGGCGACGTCCTACTACGGCATCGGAGAGTCGTTCGTGTTCACGAACCAGCCCACGTTCGAGCACTTCCGCTGGTCGCGCCTCAACACGATGCTCATGCTGAGCAACGACCAGTCCATCGCCATGGGCGGCGGGTGAGTCCGGCTTGCTTGATGGTTGGGATGCTCTAAGTTCATGGCTGACTGTTCTTGGGATGTTTGCAGCGGCCACTTTGCGTGGTACATGAACTCGGACCTGTCGTCGGGATCGAGCGGCCACTCGGACACGTTCAACAACCGGTACGCCGGCATCTAGGTTTTCACTTTCATTCGAGACAACGCATGCTCATTGTTCTCTCTCGCCTACAGCTGCTTGACGACCGAATCGACCTTCGAAATTGTTTCAGTTGAAGTTTGGGGCTTCGTCATGAAGCAATAGGTGCTGCAAACGACCAGGGCTTTCGGGCCAGAGCACTCTTCGCTACCTTGGGTGCAGGGCAGTCGTCATTAGTGTCTGCGTAGGATTCATTAATGTATTTATGCCGCGCGCGGGCTCTTCATGATGCATCGTTTGGACTTCTAATTGAAGGACCATCGCAAAGAACCATGTGAAGTTTGCACTAGGCTATAACATCCATATTCCCTCTCAGAAAATGCAAGAATCTACAGTATTGCTATCAAGCCGATCCAGCAACAAGTCGCTGCTGAACATCAGCGAGGAATAGCGCCAATTCGGCTCTCTCTTCCTCGTCAAATTCCTCCTTATCTGCGATTAGCATATCGCCAACGGTGACCACAGCCGCCTCTACGTTTGCTGCATCAAACACAGAATGGCACGCCGGAAGCTGGTATCGGAGCGCATCCATCATCTCGACGGCTTGACGAGCAGGGAGTTGCGTGCCCTGGAAATATTTAAACACGTCTATTAGCTTCAAAGCCCAAAAAAATCGTTAGCACATAGCAATACGTACATGAGCAACGAAGAAAGTCGAAAAACGGGTGCACCATTCGACTGAATGGAACACGTCGCGAAGCTGCTCCAAGTTGGCCTTGCGCTCCTCTGAAAGTTCGTGGTCATAGCTCTCGACGACCAGGTCAAATGCCAGTAGCAAAGTCTGACAGATTCACACATATCACAATTAGTTTAGGCATTTCTAAGATACCAACACAAATCAGACGCACCTTTTGCTGGATGTTGGCAGGGTACAGCTCGTTCGACAGCTCGGCGATTGCATCAGGGCCGTTGTGGAGAAGGAATAGGCGCTGGCCACGCTCGTTGGAGCGCACAATAGCAGAAAGAGCGTACAGCGCCTTCTTCTTAGCTTCTACGACCGCTGCAGAATTATCCATGGCATCCGGAATCTTCAAATTGAGAGTCGAGATCAGCTTGGGGACAGCACCCGCGTCAATAGCCCAGTTCTGCGCGTCGTAAAAGTTCTTGGCCGCGCTTCCAACCACCCAAGCCGCATGCGCTCGAATAGCAAGGTTGGTCGAGTTCAAATACTCGGACATTACGCCGAAGCCGCCGATGAAGTTGAACACGAGGGTCTTGTCCAGGTCCTGCACTTCGTACTCGAGCACTTCGAGGACGTTGAGCATCTCGGCGACGTCTTCGTTCTTCTCGGCCTCGTAGAACTGGTCCAGCAGCTTGGCGAAGTACTTGGAATCGTCCTCGATGCTGTCCATCGCCTCCTTCAGCTCAATTTGACGCTTCTTCCAGAGCGAGACCATCTGCTGCCGGAATTCTGCGGGCGAGAGCTTGTCGTGCGCCTCGTGGATGTCCATGCCGTCGACTTGCGGCGGCTCGGGCAGCGCCTGCAGCACCTCGTAGATCTTGTCGTGATTCCAGTTGGTCTCGTCCTCTTCTTCTCCATCAACTCCTTTGGTCGCTTCGCTACCAGCGGGTTCACTATCAACATGCTCTTCATCACTGCTGTCGAGTCCCGCGGACTCCTCCTCTACAGCCAATAGCTCGTCGTCGGCCTGCACTGGCACGATCTCACCGGAAATTCCGGTCGCGACGGTCACGGTCGCCTCCTTGCTCGGGTCCACGACAACCGAGCGCATCTCGTGCTCCTCCTCGGTGTCCTCCGGGTCCACCAACTTGGCCTCGCGCTTGCCCGTCTCGAGGTTCAGCCGCACGTGCAGGCCCTGGAGTCCACCAAAAGTCAAATACCCCCGTCAGATCTTCACTTCCAACCTCCAAACCTCGCCAGCCATTAAGAAACGCACCCTGGGGATGCCCTGGCCCGGCAGCAGCTCCTGCCACTCGCTCGTGGCCACGAACTCGGGCACTTCGCTGTTCGTCACCTGGCTCGTTTCGGCCTCTATTTCCTCCGCAGCCGCATGGACGTCGCTCGCGACTACCGAGATCGCCACGACCAGCAGCAGCGCTAGCAGCAGCAGCCGCGACCAGCGAAACGCAGAGCTCTTTGGCTTCATGGAGTTGGTCGAGTCGATCAAGTCGTCGCTTCTAGTGTCTTCTAGCGAGCAAATTGCGAAATGATCCTCTGGTGCTCGCCTGCCACGAAGCCGTGGTGACGCGCATGCTGCTGCAACGTTCGAGCAACATTCGAGCACTGCAACGTGGTCAAGTTGCGGACATCTTACGTGGCGCCTCCGAAATAACTCCTGGCGCGATAAATTGACGCGGCTTGCCACGAGAACACTCCGCAACTGCGTTTCACGACTGAAAAATGACGCCGGGGTACATCCACCGGCTTGTTGCTGTCGCCGAGTACTTTCAGGTCGAGCTCAACGGGCGATACTCGACGGAACGCATCGCACAGCTGGCCGAGTATCACCGGACTACGTCGCTCAGGCATTCGATCTTCGTCATAATCGCGACTGCAATACCATGCCTCGTGACCCCGATTCTTCTGGATGTTATGCATCTCGCTGAGCCAAGTGCCGGAGCCAACTCGAATGGACGTTTCTTCGTTCGCGAGGGGATCATGTGGTGGGTTCTCAGCTTTCTCGCCACTGATCAGTGGGGTCATTTTGTTTCGTCTCTCGGACTTTCGTTGCTGGAGGTGGCATTCATAGCATTCGTGACTGCGTTGGGATCAACTGCACTGACGTATGCTCTTTCGACTGTGATTGGCTTTCCTGTGCCTTTCACCATGGTCATGGGGGCTCCCTCCCTAGTAACTTTGATCACAGTGGGAGTTGGCTTAGCCTGGATCAAGAAGCTCCGTACAACCTCAGAGGCCCGACCACAGATCGTGAGCCTTTTAAAGGTGTGGACTTGTCAGTGTTTTCTTGTTGGGATTTATCCTGGCTACTTTTACATATTCACTTCACTTCCCTCATCGTACCGGCTGCCGTTTGCGTGTATGCTTCCAGTAATCAAAGTGCTCATACGCAATTGGCTTAGTCGAGCGCTAGTACATTTGAAAGATGAAATGTCCGAGCACGTGCTGTTGAACGCTGACGTTTTCAGCGCTCTCTTTGTTGCTTATTGCATGCAGACGGTGCCGTCTGTTTGGACTACTGCTGGACTCATGGCGATTGACGCTGCTCAGATCATAATCGCAGTCCGAGACGTAAACCGCTTATCCAAAGAGGTTGAAAAGCTGCGAGAGCGAATAAAGACATCCAGAGCTCAAAATATGGCTAGCCATCTTGAAATCAATGCAGAAGGAATACCAGCTCCGTCATTGATGCATCTCGGCGAATCTAAAGTCCAAATGATAGACTACAGCTCAGCAAAAAGTGCTCTCGAGCTAGCTAGTGCAATTTGCACTCATCACCTGTCAGCAGCACCAATCATTGTACAAAAGTACACGTCTGAAAACAAGAGTGAGTCAAGTTTGCCAGCAATCAAAACGCTTCACCCACAACTTCGGAAAGTCGTACCAGGCGCATTTGTAAAAGGAGTTAGCTACAAGTACGTCCGTCGTTCAAAAGGCTCTAGTATTGCTGTTCCAAAGCGTGGATCTCTCGTTGGGTCGACAATTTTGACATTGCCACCACTCGAGCGACAGCTAGTCGACATGGTTGGTCGACAACTCTTCTTCGCCGAGTTTTTGCTGCTACTCAACTTTGTTGAGGTAGTTATCCCTGTTGTTTACGGTAAGATAACATCTGGTGCCGTATGCCTATGATGATCCTAACTATCCGATTTACCCTTGCCAGCTATATCGCTTCTTTCCATGTACTACTTGACAAATCGAAGTTACTACTCGGCACTTAAAAGTCTCGAAGAAGACAAGCTCCTCTATACTGCGCTCAATGTAATGATCTACGGGCTGTTGGAGCTCTTGTCGCTGGCTGTTCTGTGTATAGTGCTTTCCTTCAAGTTAAAGTTTTCGGCACCTGCACAACTGGCGTTCGTACTCGAAAAGCAATGGAGAGGAGTGCAAACCAAGCTTGTGTTCTGGGTATTGTACTCGTCTCAAACTTTACTCGAGCACTTTGGTGAGTTTTATGATTTTGCTATGTTGAGGAGAGAGTACTGTATCGGGAATCTGATAATGCGAGTGTGTTAGGCTTTGACTATACTTTCCAGTTTGCCTGGCTGCATGATGCATGAGGAGTTTTTTTTTCCTATAGCACGCAACTTTTGTACCGATGTCAAATGATGGCTCCCAACATCCTCGTGAGCTGGTGCATGTACTCACAAGCTTATTCTACTAATCCAAGACGAATCAGCTTGCCGATGGTGACAGTACCCCTGAAGTCATACGAAATGGCGAGCAAAAGTAATAGCAGAATCGTACCCAATAACTTTGGCATAACGACAATGCCAGGTCGCTCAAAAGTTGGGATAATTGCATCGAAAGGCACCAGCTACTTGTTAACGAAAGTTGGCCTTGTACGTGCTGATGCATTCAAGCTTGTGGCACGCTTTCTCCTCAGGTTTTCGACGATTTTCCGAGTGGTGTTGAACGTTTTACTGAAGCAGACAAGATGCTTTATCCCTACCAGGTGTTTGGTGGGGTCGCCGCTGTATGCCTGAGTGATGGCATTTCCTTCGTTCACGAACGCGCTTGCAAAAAGAATCCTCGGTTGTAATCCCCAACTGCTTCAGTGCTGCGATTTTTCCATTGGCTTTGTTCGGGTAATGTTTACGCCTGAATAAAGATGGCCTCGATATCCTGCCACGGTGGTTCTGGTGCTTGCGAGTCACTGGTCTCCACATACTCACCAGCTATAGAAATAGATTCGCGGCACTTGCTTTTCGGTATGTAGTACCGATCAAGCCCTCCCATCCAGTTCAATGGGACGCGATGGTCTGGAAGCACACATACCGGATCAGTCTTCACGTACAAGTTTTTTTTGTCGGAATCGAGTTAGACTTCGACTTCGACTTTGACTTCGACTTTTAAAATGAACGTTGCGTGCATTGCTGTCTAGAACACAATGGTACACCGTATGGTGCAGTGCCTGACGCTGTTTCCTATTGCTTGGACCTCAGTTAACTCCACTCCAAAAACATCTCGACGAAGATCTTCCAGCAGAGCTTCAACGAAGGACGGATCACTGCTCAAGCATCCTCTGGCAAACTCACCAAACACCATGCAGCGATAAAACACTGCATCTGCCTCAATGACACACTCACTCATAGCAACACGGGAAATCGTCGAAATCCAGCAGAGAAAGCTTGCCACAAAACTTGAGTACGCCAAAAACGTCCACGGCCTGCTTTTCAATTCATGTAGATTGTCGTGTGGGTGGAACCATGTCAGATTTACTGAGCAAGCATCCACCGGGCTTGTGACGGCCATTTACAGGCTGTAGCTTGGAGCGACATTGGGAGACCCATCAACATAGAAGAGCACAAGGGCTGCGTTATAAGTGTTCTGACGGATTGATGGAAAACTCAATGCAATGACACAGTTGTCGTCAAAATTTGCCGAGTTGGACCGCGTTGCGTTCATTTCGGAGTTGCTGCAAAGATATATATGGGTCGTGATATGATCACTGCTCAAGTTGGTCTACTCCTTTTTGGAGCTCTACTTGAACGGTGTGCATGATCGGCGACATGGCGCTTAAACAACAAACCTCTGCATTAATCTCGAGCTGAGGTCGCCATTGGCAAGGTGAGCGCCATTTTCTTCAGCACGAGCAGGCTGCATCATTACTATGTCGTTCGGTAAGACATCAGACCTAAAACATGCCGTCGTACGGAAAGAGGGAGAAGGCGAGGATCCGAAGCTCATCGAAGGATCTATCAGGGAGCTCGAGCTGAAGTATCACAACGATCCGTTGGCGCTCTTTTTGATGGACGAGTCGCCCACTGCAGCTCCAAGCTTCAGCCGGTATGCGGTATTCACAAATCCAAG
>JAASGX010000883.1:0-12379 GCA_023334415.1 Phytopythium chamaehyphon | reverse complement strand
CTCGCTGGACGCGCTCAAGTGCCACAGAACGCCCGCCGAGAACGTCCGCTGCGCCTCCGTCCCGCCTCTCAGGCACTGGACGATGCCACGGACACCGTCCGCCTCCGCGATGAGCCGGCGGCCGCGCTGCGACTCCGCCACATTGCGCAGCGCCGACAGCGCTATACGGGCGTCCGCATCTTTTGCGTCAGTATACAAATCCCAAGTGTAGCTGGGTCGCGACCAGCCAACGCCAGCAGCAACCGCCCGACGTGGCCAAGATGGCGATGCCCGCGCCGCCGACGCACGTGGTGTT
Source organism: Phytopythium chamaehyphon (assembly GCA_023334415.1). Classification (NCBI taxonomy): domain Eukaryota; phylum Oomycota; class Peronosporomycetes; order Pythiales; family Pythiaceae; genus Phytopythium; species Phytopythium chamaehyphon. The sequence goes on along the minus strand of JAASGX010000883.1, from coordinate 12,084 downwards.
CGAGACGACGGTGGGGAGCTTCACGATGGAGCTCTACTACGAGCACGCGCCGCGCACCTGCTGGAACCTGGCGGAGCTCGCGCGCCGCGGGTACTACAACAACACCATCTTCCACCGCATCATCAAGGTCCGCGAGGCTTTTCCAGGCTTCAGGTGCCAGGCAGCGACGCTGACAGGCTTTCGCAGGACTTTATGATCCAGGGAGGAGACCCGACGGGCACCGGTCGCGGCGGCGAGTCGGTCTACGGGTGAGCAAGACCCGGGGCCCAAGTCCTGCTGGCGGGGCTCTTGCTAATGGTTTGCTGGATAACAGAGCCAAGTTCGACGACGAGATCACCAAGGAGCTCAAGCACACGGGTGCCGGCGTCCTCTCCATGGTACCGCCGATGGAGCCAAGGCAAGATTGAAGATCGCAGACTTATATTGTGGGTTTCGTTTAGGCGAACGCAGGACCCAACACGAACGGCAGCCAATTCTTCATCACGCTCGCGCCCACTCCATGGCTCGACGGTACGGGAATATCGCCTTGATGACCTTTGTCTGTGTTTAGTGCTCACATTGTTTTGTTGTTGCCGTCGTTGTCGTATATGTAGGCAAACACACGGTTTTTGGACGCATCTCAGAGGGTATGACTGTCATCCAACGCATGGGCTTGGTGCCTACTGGAGCAAACGACAGGTTCGGAGAGTTAGCGATTATCACTGCGAAGAAGCACTGACGCTTTATCGTGGTGATTGTGAACAGACCGCGTGATGAGATTCGTGTTAGGCGGGCGTACCCAGAGACGAAGTAGCGATCTTTTCGCTACTTAGATCCATTGCTGACGACAATATACAAGGGCTCCTTCTCATAACTATGCTTTCACACTCGTTAATGCCACTCGCTAAATATACTGTGATGTTGAACCGCCACACCAGTGCTCATGGAATTGGACGTAAAAGTCGCTGATGGGAACAGCCACGCCGAATCCGATTCAGTAGATGCCGTCAAGACCTCTGAGGAGAACGGCACACTCCGGGTGCGCAAAGTCGCCTGAAGCACTCACTGTATTAAGACTAAGCTCAATACTTTCGCTTATTGCAGAACGCCGTAGAAGAGCTTGTCGACGACACCGAGCCACTGCATGTGCTATCAAGATCGAAAGAATTTGGCGATGACCAACCACTGAGTCCGAAGGAATCTGAAGCAATAACTCATGTTGCTCCTATCGAAGACCGAAAGGAAGCGTGGCTCGATGTAGATGATGCAACCAAGATAACCAAACCTTCGATGTTGACGAATATCTTTGAGTTTTCAACTGAGCTCAGCAGAGCTGTCAAAACTCTTGCTGAATACGACCCCTCATTGGCGGATGTCACCAATCTAACTCTACAAGATTTGTTTCCAGCTGCGAGTTTGCCTTTATCTACCACTGCCATGGATGGCACCACTCCAAAGGTCGGGTTTGGCACAATACCAAGCCACGAAGCTGCTAACCATGTGATAGATATCGATTCAATTACCTCAAATGCGAGTCGGCTAATGATGGAGCAGGCACGTGGCATTGAAAAGAGCTTTACCATTCCATCCGACATTCCTGTGTTTGGTTGGTATGACTTTTACCAACTTGGACGAATGTTGACGTACGTGGCGATGCGACTACGTCGAAATATTTCCTCGCATCGAGTTGTTGTAGAAGAGCTTGGCTCTGATAAGAATGGGAAGAAGCCGCGAGAGCGGCTAACAACCACCCAAATCGCAACCCTTGCCCGTAATGGACTTGCGTTCAATACAAGTACATTAGAGTTTATTGTTCGACAACTCCCAGCTCGGCGGCACGCCTCCGTGATATCGCCCGTTAAACCAAGAAAGCGCCGCCGGCCACGCAATTATCGACTGCCAACGCTTTCTGACCGTAAAGGACCGGATCAAAAGGAAAATAGTACAATAAATGTACTAGACCAAACATTGGCATTGCCACACGAACCGATAGTTGGTGGCATAGGCCAAACACGCTTGCTTAAGCTCAACAGAAATTCTACACCAAAAAACAATAACTACATTATACCCAATAATGACAAGACCCGCATCGGACATGGAGCCTGTGCACCCGTATTTCAGGCCCTTCGAACGAACACCACTCTAGTCTCGCTATCGCTGGAACACTGTGGGGTGGACGACCCATCGATGTGTGCACTTGCAGCTATGTTGCGTCAAAATATGTCCTTGACAAAGCTGGACCTGACAGGAAACTCGATCGGACCTCTCGGGATCAAAGAGTTGTGTGAGGCGCTTGAAGACATCCCAGATTCATCGCTGATCGATCTCAACCTCAGTCACAACCGAGTAACAGATCACGGGATGAAATATATGAGTCAAGCCCTTCGCGAGAATGAGACACTTGTATGGCTGGATTTGTCATGGAATCAGATATCGTCTGAAGCTTTGCTAACCTTTTTGCATTACATTCGCGACAACTTTGTTTTGCGAAGCTTGTCTATGCATGGCCACGACTTGGATGATGACCAATATTGCCCAAATATCGAGAGCATGTTTGGTAAAGATATCGCCATTGCGCTTCGGCATGTGAATCCAAGCTTCTCCTTAATTCGCGTCACTAGTGATCTTGCGTGCATATCAATAGACAAGGTGAAGGGTTCTCGATGGGTTGATTTCTCCAATCGCGGCCTGGCTGAAGTTGATGCGCTTGTGGTTGCTGGGCTGCTCCCGCTCAATAGCAAATTGCTGACTTTGGATCTGTCGGACAATCCGAAGATTGAGCGATGGGGTGTGCTGGAAATTTTGGCTAGCATAAAACACTGTAATGCTCTCAAAGAAATTCGCCTAGCAAATACTGGTCTTTACGAAGAGGTCGGAGAGCAAATAGGCGAGCTAGTAGCCTCGAATCAGACGCTAGAGGTGATTGTTGTTCATGAAACGGAGATACAAGTCCAAGTAATTCGAGGGAATCCACTTGCAGATCCACCTGAATTGCTCGCCATTCATGTAGCCCCTGATCACCACTTTGACCGATGGATCTTGTATAAATGTCTAGCGCTGAACCGTGCGACTCAATCACTAAATGGCTTGCGGCTCCCTGATTCCCCCACCCGACTCCTGCTCTCACAAGGAGTCGGGGCCCCTGCAAGCGAGAGTTTGTGTGAAATTAATCTGTCCGGGCGCTCGTTTGAGGTATTTGAAGCGAGTTTCTTAGGCAAAAAGATCCTACACCACCTTCGCTTGGGCCGAGTTGCGTTAAACTCCTGTCACATTGATGGTCATGGAGGAGCTGCGCTCGCTGATGGTGTTCGAAATCACGCAGTATTGCATACACTTGAGATAGAGAACAACAACCTCAACATCCACGGCGGCCGAGCTATGGCAGAGTGCATCGAATTCAACGAATCACTGACATACCTAAATCTGAGCTGGAACAAAATCGGCAACGACGGCGCTGGTGGCCTTCAGCGAGCTCTGAGTCGCAACAGAGCTCTGCTTCGGCTCGATTTGCGTGGAAACAATTTGTCAGCGATCGGCATTGTCGCCATTAGTAAAGGCTTACAGCGAAATGCCTGCCTGCAAGAACTCTACTTAAGATGGAATGCTGTGTGTCCTGTTGGGGCCGAAGCGCTAGCTCAAGCGCTGATCGACAACAAGAGCCTGAAGCTTCTGGACATTGAACACCACACGATGGGAGCAAGGGGCGCCCGGGCGTTTGCAGCGATGCTTGCCGTCAATTCGAGGTTGAAGCATGTCAATATGATTGGTGACGACGCGATTGCGGATGGTGACGCTGTCGGTGTTGGCTCCGACGCGGCACTGGATCTGGCGAATGTACTGGCTCACAAGAATAAAACGCTGACTCATTTTGAGTTTGGCCAGAACCAGATTGGTCAAGCTGGGATCGTGGGCTTTAACGACGTGCTCAAGTTCAGCCGAGTGCTGCAGGTCCTTGACCTGTCGATGTCGCAGCTCGACGCCAAGCTGTCGCTGCGGTTCTTCGAGTGCTTGTCGATGAACACGGCGCTGCGGAAGCTCAATTTGGCGCACAACTGCATTGCAAACGAGGGAATGGCGGCCTGCATCCGCGCTCTAGAGCGCAACTCCACGCTACGGGAGCTCAACGTCGCCGACAACTGGATCACCGAGGAGCCGCTGGCGCTGCTCGCGGCCAAGCTGCTCCTGCACTCGGACGACAAGCGGCGGACCATCGCTGGGCTGCGGTGGCTGTGCCTGACCGACAACTCCATGACCGAGAGGACCCGCGCCGCGTTCCGCTCGCTGCCTCCGGCCGTCATCGCCGTCGAGCTGCAGGACGAGCAGCACCGCATGGCGTCGTGAGTTGATCGTCAAAGTTGAAGAGGCTTCGTGTACCGTTTCTACCAAAAGTTGACGTACTGTTGTTTCCCCACGTATCCGCTTCCCATTGGCCAAAACCAGAAACTCTCCAGACCAAATAAAACGCCGCTGAAGCTATCAAACCTCGCAGGTTTCCTACCGAAACGCGTGTTGTATCATGGCACTTGGTCCGTTTCCCCCCTGCAGGTCTCGGCGCCCCCTCGGTGCGTCTCCTGCGGCTCCCGCCGCGGCTCGCGGGCCTTGCGGGGCTCGCGGCTGCTCGCGGCGGCCACTGGCGCTTTCTCCCCGCGGCGCTGACGGAATTTGGGGCGCAGGCGCGGCTTCCAGCGCTTTAAACGAGCGAAAAAGGCGGAAAAGGCGGAAAAGCGAGCGAGGGAAAGATGGCGATGCCCACGATGGCGGCGATCGCCAAGCGCATGACGGGCGCCGCGAACGATTCCAAGTTCTTCAGCACGACTAAGAAGGGCGAGTCGCGGGGCTTCAGAGGGTTTTGGAGGGCTGCAGAGGGCTGACGGGGGTTTCGCGACAGGAGAGACGCACGAGCTGCGGCAGGAGCTGGCCAACCCGAGCCGCGAGAAGAAGAAGGACGCTGTCAAGAAGGTCATCGCCAACATGACGGTCGGCAAGGACGTCTCCATGCTCTTCACGGACGTGGTCAACTGCATCCAGACGGGTGCGGTGCTCGCTGCGGCGACCAGGATAAATGGGGAGTGAGGCTGACGTTCGTGTGGTGCGCGCAGCCGACACGCAGCTCAAGAAGCTCGTCTACCTGTACCTGATCAACTACGCCAAGAGCAACCCCGACCTGACCATCCTGGCCGTCAACACGTTCGTCAAGGTTCGCTCAATCGCTGCTGCTGCTACTGGCTACCACAGTGACTAACACCAGGCACCGCCAAACAGGACGCCGCGGACCCGAACCCGCTGATCCGCGCGCTCTCGGTCCGCACGATGGGCTGCATCCGCGTCGACAGGATCACCGAGTACTTGTGCGAGCCGCTGCGTCGCTGCCTCCAGGACGAGGTAACGCCCAATACCGCACGCAGCAGGTGACGAGCCACTCACTTTTCAACTTGTCTGTATTAGGACCCGTACGTGCGCAAGACGGCGGCGATCTGTGTATCCAAGCTGTACGATATCAACCCTGGCATGGTGGAGGAGCAGGGATTCCTCGACATGCTGCGCGACCTCATCTCAGACTCGAACCCGACTGTGGTGGCTAACGCGATTGCGGCACTAACCGAGATCTCGGAGAACAGCGGCAGCTCCCAGCATGCGTTCAAGATCACAAAGTCTGTGCTTCAGAAGCTGCTTGCTGCGCTCAACGAATGCAACGAGTGGGGCCAGGTGTTTGTTCTGGACGCGCTTGCCAACTACTCGCCGAACGACTCTCGCGAGGCCGAGGGTATCATTGAGCGTGTGACGCCGCGTTTGCAGCATGCCAATTCTGCTGTTGTGCTATCTGCTGTCAAGGTTATCATGAAGTTCCTCGAGAAGGTGTCTGATGCCGACACGGAGCGTAGCCTGTCGCGGAAGATGGCGCCACCGCTCGTGACGCTTCTGTCCGCGGAGCCCGAGATTCAGTATGTTGCCCTTCGCAACATCAACCTCATCGTGCAGAAGCGCCCGACGATTCTTGCCAACGAGATTAAGGTCTTCTTCTGCAAGTACAACGACCCGATCTACGTCAAGATGGAGAAGCTGGAGATCATCATCCGCCTGGTTTCGGAGCGCAACATTGAGCAGGTTCTGCTTGAGTTCAAGGAGTATGCGACAGAAGTGGATGTGGACTTTGTGCGCCGATCGGTGCGCGCGATAGGTCGTTGCGCCGTCAAGCTCGAGCGTGCCGCCGAAAAGTGTATCAACGTGCTGCTGGAGCTCATCCAAACGAAGGTGAACTATATTGTCCAGGAGGCCATCATCGTCATCAAGGATATTTTCCGCAAGTACCCGAACCAGTACGAGAGTATCATTGCGACACTTTGCGAGAACCTCGACACGCTCGATGAGCCTGAAGCCAAGGCTTCGATGATCTGGATCATCGGCGAGTACGCTGAGCGTATTGACAATGCTGATGAGCTGCTCGACTCGTTCACGGAGAACTTTGATGACGAGACAGCACAGGTGCAGCTTCAGCTACTGACGGCCACGGTCAAGCTGTTCCTGAAGCGCCCCAACGAGACGCAGGAAATGGTACAGAAGGTGCTGCACAAGGCGACTGAGGAGTCAGACAACCCGGATCTGCGCGACCGCGGCTACGTTTACTGGCGCCTGCTGTCGGCCAACCCGGAGGCTGCGAATGCTGTGGTGCTAGCGGAGAAGCCTGTTATCAGCGACGACACGTTTGCACTTGAGCCAACGATTTTGGACGAGCTGATAGGCAAGATCTCGACTCTTGCTAGTGTGTACCACAAACTCCCGAGCACATTTGTTGTTCGCTCAACTGTTTCTGAGCTACGTGAGCAGCTTGAAGAGGAGGGCGTCGACGAGGAGGACGAGGGCTCGTCCGATGGCCAGGACAATGGCGGCTCTGCCAGTGGAGGCAGTGCCCCTGTGGATCTGCTCGACATGGGAAGCATGTCGATTGGTGGTCCTTCTACTTCGGCACCACCCGCTGCTGCTGCGCCTGCATCTGCTAGCCTCGTTGACATCTTCGGCGGACCTGCTTCAGCGCCTCCTCCAGCCCCTGTTGCGACGCAGAAGAAGCTCTTGATGAACGCTCAGCAGGGCAAGGGGCTGGTAATGAAGGGCGTGTTCACTCGCCGCAGTGGCAACTTTGTGTTGGATGTCGACTATGAGAACCAGTCGTCAGCCCCGATCGCTGGCGTGTCGATCCAGTTCAACAAGAGTACATTTGGCGTTGTGCCAATGCAGCCAACCGTGAATTTCCCGCAGCCGCTGGCTCCTGGTCAGAGTATCACGCACGTGCTGCAGATGGGTGTCAACCCGGCGTTCGTGAATGCATCAGTCGCTCCCAACCTCACCGTGCAGGTCGCCATCAAGAACAACTCGTCAGGCGATGTGGTGTATTTCCAGTCCGAGCTGGACCTGTCTGCCATTTTCGTGGAGGCTGGTGCCGTCGATAAGAACGACTTCATCAACATGTGGAAGGGAATCAGCGAAGCCAACGAACACTACTTTACGCTCAATGCCGGCCGTTCTGTCGACGCCGTGGCAGAATTGCTGACACGTAACAACGTGTTCTTTGTGGCAAAGCGACCCGTGGACGGCAAGGAGATTGCATACTTTAGTGTCAAGACCATGACAAATGTCTTGGCACTGTTCGAGCTCACGTTCGAGAGCGGCAGCATCAGGGCGTGCCTCAAGACGGAGCAGAAGGCGTTCTGCGGCGTTCTGCAGAAGACGATCGAGACGCTTATGGCTTAGACGGTGGTCTGCACGATGGAGCGATCGAAAGCTCTATAGGCGTGGTGTCACAAGTGCCTCAATGGTCGTGGCGTGGTCAAGTCGCGTTGTCGAGTTGATCCGAGCGCCCATGAATGTGATCAATCTAATATACACTCAGCTCTTGCTACACGAGGACACATCGTGCGGTTGCCTTGACGGCCATCACTAGCCTCCAGGGTTCACGTTCAGGTGCGGTGAGTCAGTCAGCAATGAGCTGACAGCCTTTCGATCGCCTTTTGACCGACAGATCGTCTGTGTGCATCATTCACGAAACGGAACGTAAGGTCCGGATCATGTGGAGGTCCGAACAGCGCTCTATGCTGTGTTGCACCGAAGTGCGTCGGAGCGGGCGATGGAACGACGCGCTCTTGGTGACCTCGTCGAGGTCCGATGCATGCCGTCCAACTCTCCGCGTCTACGGCGATCAAAACGGCCAACTACAGTCCAGCATGGCACGGAGGTTTTCGCCAGCAGAAATGAACGTGAGGTCAGTGCAAGGGAAAGAGCTTGGCGCTCCCATGGAGGACTAGATGATGGCTGTCGAGCAAAAGAGGGGGGGGGGTCTGTGCCACTGTCGGAGTTTCGCAGCGAGCCGGACGTTGGCGAGCCAGCAAAGCCAGAGCGGTCATTGATGTTGCGACGGACGCGATGGCGCCGGCAATAATTCACCAAGGGTCTGATACGGCACCGTACAGCTTCAACCGCTTGCGTCAGTGAGTGAACGAGGCACTGTCCAGGCGGCGAAGTTAGCGGAGCTCGTCTTTGCGCGCCACCGATTCTTGTCATTTGGTTTTTATAGTGTACAATGTCAGCGAATCCTCCGATCGCTGAAAACCATCCACGGTTGGCTCTATGCCCAAGTGTTTAACAGAGTACCACTGGCAAAGGACACTCAGCAAGCGATGGCCCTCCTCAAAGCGCGAGCAAGGACGGATCGATCATACTGTAGCGAACAGAGTTCCAGTCCCAAATCTTGCATGAGCATTTCTGGTCCAAACTTACCGGCACCTGCCCGGAAAAAATCCTAACCAAATGATCAGCACCAACTTTCCCGAATCCGCAAATCTGCACAAGAGAACAACGATCGGAGACGCCAGTTTTGTTTGATGCTATCGAGGCAGGCACCACATGCCTCGGAGCTGCGCCACTCTCAGCGCCGGCTATTCCTCAGTGAGGAATCCTCACATAGTCGGTATGGGAAAATGTCCACGAAATAATCCTGATGTGATTGAGCGTCCGTATTCCAAGCTGCGAACACGCTCGTGCGGGCACACGGCACAGAAACCCTGCAGCACAAGGTCCTGCTGGCGGTCCCCTCTGCCATGCAAACCTGCACTTTTCCACTTTTCCTAGCGCAAAACGCTGCTCAGACATGCGTCAGTGCCGCGCCGCCGGCAGATGGGCACCGTTCGGATGCCAAGCATAGGGAGTGAGTACCATACGTGCTGTGTATAAAGCAAAAACTGCAGTGCTGGCTGAGTCAAAGAGTCAAAGATGCGGTGGCGGACCATGCCACATGCCTCGGGCATCTGGCGAGCCAAAGAAGCGCTCGATCAGCCTGCTGTTCGGCCCGAGCCACGCGAAAACAGAAATCAAGCATCATTTGCGATTGACGCGGAGAAAAATCCACCGAGCCGCTGCATCTGCTGCCTGCTATCGCCTCGGTGACCGAGGCACCGAATCGGTGCGTCCGTCGCCGACTGCAGAGGCTCGGTACTGTACGGCCCCCTCTGTTGCTGTCGTATGCCGCATCCCGCGCTTTGCTCGCTCACGCCGAAATGTATCACTTTATCCCTTGCGCTTGGCAGGCCTCTACGCGCGAGCCACAGTTGCCGCAACTGCAACGTGCGACGGGTATCTCGGCGAGTGATCTTCGCCGCCTGAGCTTTGCGCCCGTGCGCGTACCGTGACGGAAGCCGGTCCACGGTCTGAACGACTCCGAACTCACTCGCCATGGAACTCCAGTCGCCTTCAATCGCATCTGCTGGGTGGTGGCTGCCGTCGTCGTCGTCTCCGCTTTCGCGTTTGTGGCCCATAAGGTTTCCAGCGCCGAAATCTCATTCTGGAAATTGCTTCGCCAAGAGCAAACCACTTTTCCGACTATAGCAATTGTCCACTCGTCGCAATGGAGCTCGAGCCGATGCCGCTGCCCACCAACCCGGCCACGTTCGACGCCATTGAGCCAATGGACCCCGAGCTGCTCTACCTGCTCGTGTCCACCAACGACAGCCGCAACAGCCTCGTCGCGACCAAAGATGTCCTTGCAGACGTCCCCGTCGATGCCACCGATGACGACATGATGCCGCTGAACATGGTCGTGTCGACACCCACGGGCGTTGAGGCCTACAACCCTGGCTTTTCGAACGGCGAGATGGAGGACCTCATGAGTCTCCTGCTGCCCGAGCGGGCTGGCGATGCTGCCCTGCTTCAGTCTTCCGTCCGAGCTTCCCCGGCCACCAAAAAATTCACCAAGCGCACCAAGAAGTGCACCTACGCCGCCCGACGAAGAGAAGTCGCGGCGCTGCGATCCGAAGTCGCGTCGCTCGAGAAGACACTCGGCTCGCTTCGCATCAAACACGAGCCCCAGCTCGACTGGGAGCTGCGTGCAGTCGGCGAGAAGCGCGCACTAGAGAACGCGCAGAGCGAGAACGCGCGGTTGCAGGCGATTGTCGCCGACCGCGAGGCCAAGATCCGCAAACTCGACGCGTACGTGAGCTCAGTGTCCCGCCGGTGAAGATCCGCGGCAGCAATACTTGTCGTCCTTCATGTGCTGTGAATTTTGCATGGCGTGCGCGTCTGCTAGGTGTCGTGATTTGATTTCGCTCCCTTGTACGATATAAACAACGGATGGAGCTCTTGAGACGGTGGATTCTGGCTTGCTGCGTTGTGTTTTGTGTTGCCCTGCCGCTCCTCTCGAGCACTGTCTTGCACACAGCAGATCGCATGCAGCAGTGATTGTGGCATGAGCGTGATCTTCTTTCTTGAACACGACCGTGTTCTCGATGCACTCAGGATCCTAAAGTGACTCATTCCCGCCAGTCGACCGACGCGAAATTTTCGTGTGTGGCAATCGACGCGGCCTCACCCAGGTGTGCTCGGTTGCGGATGGCTGGGTCGGTGCTCTGGAGACGGAGAGTTGCTGCGCGAGTTCACGAGAATCCGCGCACCAACATTCTCCTCGCCTGTTGCCATTCTGTACCCATTTAAGATCCCCCAAGATATCATGTCTTTCCTAATAAATTGGTGCAGTTCAATAGCGATTTTGTTTGAAAACCTGTATGACAACAAGTAGAGCGCAAAACTGATATGGTCTTGCTGTTCGACGCGCATCAAGGTGTCGGAGCTTCAACGGCCAAAAGTACTCAACGTCCCACTCCGAACTGACAAAGACGCTGAGATGCAGAGGCGCTGCGCTCGAGTTGACTTGACAGGACACAGGCGTCCGGCAGGCGGCTAGCATGAGCATGACGCCCGAGCGATTAACTGCGTGTCATAGACGGCGCCGCCTCGCCCATCCGCCGGCGGCTTCTCGCGCTTTTTGGATAGCAAAGTGGATATTTGCGGCGCCAGTAGAGCTTTCGCCACGGGGGCTCGCAGGCAGCCAGACGCGAGCGCGAACACCAAGCAGGCGGCGTACGACACCGCGAGTATCCATCTACCCACTCGGCATGCTGGTCATCGCGACGCGGCGCGCCACCAAGGTCCGGAGGGTCGGGGCCGACGAGCGGCCACAATTCGTTTGGGCGAGAACGAGCCACGCCAAGGAGATGACCACGGCCCCCCATCCAGTGCTGGAGCCGCTGACCATGGATATCAAGGACGAGGACAACCAGTCGACGCTCGAGCTGCTCGAGGCGCTGCTGCTCGAGTGTGGCAGTGAGGGCAGCGACGCTAGCGTCGAGGACCAGGCCATCGAGGAGTTCGCCAACGAGTTCGACCTCGACGACGTCGACGGCAACAACAATGAGTCGGTACGCCCGGTCTGCTCTGTGACGGGGTGGCGCAAGGTGGACCTGATGTAGCTGACATGCACACGGGGCATTTGAAGGCGGAGAAGAAGCCGCCGGGCCAAAAACCTGCGCGGCGGAGAAAGCGCAAGTGCACGTACGCAGCGCGGAGGGTACGTATGGCAACTTGCTCGAGCGTTTACAGCCGCGCTCACGCCCTGGGAAAACCTGCAGGAGGAGGCCAACCAGCTCCGGCGAGAGGCGTGGTCGCTCCACCAGCAGTACAAGAGGCTGCTGGAGCACAAGGCGCAGCGCGAGCTCGAGCAGAGCGCGCTCGTAGACGCGCAGCAAGCCAACTGGGAGCTCCGCGAGCAGCTCGCGAGGCTCGAGG
>JAASGX010000882.1:0-12399 GCA_023334415.1 Phytopythium chamaehyphon | reverse complement strand
GCTGGCTGCAACCGCTGCAGCAGGTGCCACTCACCCCCTTCTTGGTCGTTGAGGTTGTCTGCACTCCGGATGTCACCGACGTGACCGTCGTGTAGATGTCTCCGGCGCAGGTCTCGCCGGGACCAGGAAGATTGGTGGGCGAGCTGCACGTGTTTGGCATGCAGACCACGTCGGTGCTGTAGGTCTGCAGCAACGGTCGATTGCATTCGGTGAGTCGGAGCGACACTGAACACGAGTCGTCGTCCTTCGAGCTGTCATCGTAGTACTGGAACGTGATCGTGCACGAAATGTCGACGTCCGTGTTCTTGTCGGTGCTAGGAACCTTGACCAACTCGAGCGCGAACTTCTTGGCGAACTTGATGGATCCGTCCGCCGCCGCCCCCGGGAGAACCAATGCCGTCTTGGTGGTCGATGCAGTCGCGCCTTCCGCGGCTACGGTCACGTCGCACTTGATGGAGGTGTACTTGCCCTTGACCTTGCTGGCGTCGTCTGGCAAGTTCTCGGTGCTGTCGTAGTTGAAGGTTAAGAGCGCGAAGTCGCTGCCCGGGTACGCGCAGATGTTGCCGTCCACTTTGTGTGGATTCGGCGAGCTGTCGACGAAGCGGCCCAGGAAGCCCTTGCATTTCTCCCGCTCCGTGTGGAGGTGCAGCACGACTGTGTAGGTGAACTCGTTGACCTTGCCGCAAGGCGACCACGCCTGCACTGTGAGTTCCGTGGACTCGTCCTTGAATGTGAGCTGGTCATTGTCGTTCCAAGGCTTCCAGGTGCCCGTCGCACAGTCCTTGTAGCGCCAGAACACAAAATTGCTCGCTGGGCCGATTGAGTTTCCATTTGGATAGCTGCTCGGCACGCCGGCGGTCGCCACCCAGTTCGCATCCTTGGTGATCAAGTCGCTGAGCTTCGGTTGAACGGTACAACCACCGCTCCACGAAGTGCAGGTCACACTGCGGTGGATGTAGTTGGCATCGGTGCGCGTCTCGCCAGCGGGGAGGCCTTGGAGCGTCTTTGTGGTCTTGGTGTTGCTCTCCGTCGTGGTTGTGGAGGAGACCGTGATGAGCGACGTGGCTGCCATTGACAAGCAGCGGCCGTATTGGCAGTTACTGGTGCCCTGCGTGTCCGTCGTCAGGCTGTCAACCCCGCACTGGTAGTTGTTGACATTCTCCTTTAGCGTGATCGACTTGGAGCAGCACCGCTTGCACACGAGCGAGGATGTCACGCCGCTCGCCACGGTCGACGGCAGCGATGCCATCTTGTCCTTGGCAAGGGTCAAAAGGTTTGCGACGTAGTTGTTTGTGAAGCAGTCCTGCGTGTCGAAGGTACCCGGGGCCGCAGCGGTCTGGAAGAAGTCGGTGACCTGCATTGTCTTGTCATCGGCACGCACGTTGTCGCCATCGGTCGTTGGTTGTCCGTTGTTCTTGACATTGCCGCTGCTGTAGAAGCCCTTGAACGCCGTCTCGACGTCAATGTGGTTCTTTAGATTATCTGACGAGAACGGAGTGTCAATAGTGCTAGAGTCGAGCGCCTGACAGGGCTGTATGGGAGTTGGTGGGTATGTGTCCTTGATGGCAATGCACCCGGAGCACGTGGCTGGGTCTCTGTAGTCCTTCGCGACCATCGACAGATCGAACACGCCAAACGAGGTAAATTGCACTTGGTTCTCCAGGTCGCCTGGCGTAGTGTAGTAGTTGACCCATGAGGCGGCCTTCGTCAGCGTGTTGGTGGGGACTCCATGCTTGGTGGCCGTGATAGAGATCAACGGGTCAGTGATCGGATTGCTCTGGTCGTTCTTGTTGACGCGCTTGTCGGCGACGTAGTTGTCCTTGGCCGCCGGTGCTTGAACTCCGCAGTCGGCTAAGAGTTTGAGCGCGGACTTGGTCTGGTCGCTCCAGTTGCACGTGTAGCCCACGTTGCCGGCCTGCCAGTAGCACGGCTTCACGCAGTAGCCGCTGCTGAGCGTGGTTCCAGGCGGGCAGTCGCATGTGTTGGTCAAGGTCGAGAACGAACCGCCATTCAAACAAATGCATTTGTTGTCAGTCGTGGCAGTGCGGCCGTATGTGCAGCCGCATTGGCCACTCGCATCAAACACGAGATCTCCCGGGCACTGGCACACGCCGCCGACGAGGCTTGCTGACGAAGAGCACTTGCACTGACCGCTAACGAGACTTGCGTGGTCCGGACACCCGCACCCGCACTGCCGCTTCCCCTGAGGGCTCGTGTACGTGTACGGATTGGCTCCGTTGGCTTTATCGCTGTCGCAGTACATGCCGCTTGTCACGATTGGAGCTAGAGTGCCGAAGTCGGCCACGGACGACACCACGGCCATTGCAGCCCCACAGGCCGCTCCCGACGCACATACGCGCGCCTCCAACGTGGCACGAGGCGTCGATTTGTACTTCAGTGTGGTCGTGAAGGAGTCGCCAGAGCCTTTGCCGATGTTGACGTACAGATCGTACTTGGATTTGAGATTATCGGTCGCCACAGGCTGCAGGTTGGGGAACGAAGTGGTCATGGAGCGAGTGTTCTGGCACGCTCCATCCTTGTAACCAGCGAATTTGAAATCGCGCTTGATGAAGGCGTTGTTGAAGTAGAACTGGTTCGAGCTCGCCTTGACGATCGCCTGGTCGATTGTGGTTAGCAGATTCTGAATATCATCGTCGGTGAAGCAGACGCTGATCCCGAAGAGCACGTCGATCTCGCTCCCGCCGCGATTGCACTCCACAACACCAGCAGGCACCGTATCGAGAGCGAGCATGACAATGCTTTCGATGCTCGTCACATTGCCATCCTCGAAACCCTCGTCGGTCGTCGCATTACCACCCTCCACTCCGTCTTCAGTGTCCTGCTCGTTGCCGAGCACGATGTCGTCTAACAGAGGCAGAGCTCCACCGTCACTCGCGTCTGGGTCGTCGTCCATGCCCATGAACACTTCTTTCCCATCACCACCGTCGGTCTCGAGTATCTCGTCGTGCAGCGATACCGTCGCGGTGCCTGCGTCGGCTTGTGCGTGTGTACACGCCGCCAGCGCGAGGACTACAGCAGGTATCCACGGGAGGAGCCGCATGGTGGCAAACTGGGAAAGTCGGTGAGGTGGGTCGAGAGGGAAGAACTTGCTGGTTGAAGCGAAAATCGAGGAATGAATGAATGCAATGAGCCTGCGCACACTGGGAGAGTAGAGCTGCGTCGGCTTCTGTGGCTTTCCCTGAGGAGCGTGCCTCTGTGCGCCATCCAATGCCAGAACACGAGTTTGGGACGCTTGAAACAAACGCATGTGGTAAAACCGCTGGTGATAAAATCTCCGCCCTTGCGTTGAGCTATAACGTAGCGTGCAGTACTCACGAGCATTGCTCACCACACCCAAAAAAATGCATTTTGCTGCTGAGCGGCGCTTGGGGCGAGTTTTTGACGCTCATATGTGGGAAAACTGTCGTGAAAATCTCCTCCCCGGTCGGAGACGACGAAATAACGCGTGCGGAGACGATTTCTTTTGTCGCTGTAGACATTTTGATTATACAGCAGTAACGACTACCAAGTGCTGCAGCCACTCTTGGATTCAATAAACGATTGCATAGCATGCTAGCGCCTTCGACCGCGGCAAAGAACCGATCCGTGTGTAAGATTCTTGCCATGGGGTTTCCGACTGCAAGCATCAACACTCGGAACCGGGTGATGCCGGTACACTTTACATCCTGTTATCATGTGACCTGAGGTCATAAACAGCAGTTTCGAGCCTCGAGGGCACACTAGGAGATTTGCATTTACGCCTGTGGTTTTCCCTCAGGAGAGTGCTGCTCAGCAACAAGAACATCACCCACGGCTGAATGCGAGACCCGCTCAGGACGCCTGTTTGAGGAAAACTATCGTAAGAATATCCGAGCAGCAACGGCTTCCGAGTTTCTCGTTGCAACCGTTCTTGGATTCAATAAGCACATGCCTTCGACTGGCTCCGCGGCTTCGACTGCAGCAAACAGCCGATCCGTGTGCAAGGCTCTTGTCATGGGGTTTCCGACTGGAAGTACTAGCACTCGCTTGAAGCAGCTTGAAGTGTCACGAAACTGCATCTCGACCCGCCGCCGACGCTTCGACTATCTTTCTGCTCGACTCATCCGAGCGCAACCGATGGTATCACCTTGCAGCTTCGCCCATCCAAATGTGGTCGACGCCCGTCGATGGAAACTGCTGCAGCCTGGTGAGGCAGGCACTGCGTAACTGGCGGGGGCGATGGACAGCATTCACAAGCGTCAAAGGAATACCTCAATGGCGTGGTGATCTTGGCTCGCGGAAAGGATCACGCTGCTGGATCACTTCGCTCAGCAGAGGAATCGCTTATCTTCAATGCAGGACATCACGTAAAGTTTGTCAAATGTTGTTGACCAGACCGACGGTCCCATGTGGTGATGCATCAGTGATACACCAGCTTCCAGCTTGAACAGAGTTCAAGGCTTTTCTATGATAACTCAGGTGTCGGAACAAAAGATATCAGCCAGTCCTCACAATATATACCCTCTGTCAACGTATAATATAGTCCATCCAATACAGATCTAAAATTACCTTCTAGCACCAATAACCTCCGAACTCCCAATCCGTAACCAGACTTTCCCCCCGAAGCCATCCGACCACGAGACCCGCAGCTCCAGCTCCAGCTCCAGCCTCATGGCGCTCGCTGCCACTCTGCTCTCCTCCCCCCCAGCCCCATGGCCTCCGTGATGACGGCGAACAGCGAGGCCCACAGCGAGCAGCTGCAGCGCGCGCTGCTGGCGGGCGACGCGCCGCGCTTCTCTCGGCTGCTGCGCTCGTCTTCGCCTCCAGTTCGCCTGGCCCACGGCCGCACGCCGCTGATGCTGGCGGTGACGCTGGCGGACGCGCGGGCGGCGCTGGCGCTCGTGGACGCGGCGCTGGCGGGCGACGCGCAGCTGCAGGCCAAGGACGCGGACAAGCGCAGCGCGCTGATGCTCGCGTGTTTCAGCGGCGCGAGCCTGGCGGTCGTGCGGCGGCTGTGGGCGGCCAGCGAGCGGCGCGGCGGCTGGGAGCTCGCGTGGTGGCACAGGGACGCGGACGGGCTGGACGCCGTGGCGCTGGCGAGCAAAGCGGGCCACGGGCTGCTCGCGGCGCAGCTGCTGGACCAGGAGCTGAACCTGGAGCGCGCGCCGATCGAGAACTACCCGCTCAAGGTGCTCGAGGTCGCGCTGCTGGCCGGGGACGAGCGCTGCGCGGTGGACGTCATGGAGAGCAGGGTCATGCAGAGCGCGCTGCGCCAAAAGGCCGAGGAGAGGTGCCTGACGAGGAACCCCTGGCAGGAGAACTGCACAGTGTTCTCCTGCGTCGAGGCAGCCGTCAAGAACGGACTGCCCCGAGCGCTCGAGAGGATGGAGCAGCTGAACGCGGCCGACGTGGCCAAGGCCACGTGGTTCGCGTTGTACAAACAGGGCGGCCGCTCTTCTTCGACTGCAGATCAAATCGGAGCTGTCGGCCAGCGGTACTGGAGAGACCGAGTGTGGACGAGTGTGCGGTCGGTGGTGCTGCTGCGCCATCGAGGCCTCCAACTCCAGGCTTCCCCAACAAATTCTGACCCACCTCCAGATGCCTCGCTGCTCACTTCAGCGCTCTCCTTGATATCCTGGGCGTCTCCGTGGAGCTTGATCAGTGGTGGAAGCAGGTTCAGCCCCTCGAGCAAAGCTCTGGCGGGCCGACTGGCGACGCTGCCGGACTCAGTCTTCCACTTGCTGCTGAGCTTTCTGGCTCCGTCGAGCGACGATGTGGCAATGTGCACCCGCTTTTGGCTCGAGGCGCGTCGCTGCAGACAGTGCGGGCGTCTATGCATTCCGAAAGAATGCAGGACACTCACCCGAAGCAACTTTTCCGAACCAAGATGACTTGTCAAACTTTGCCCACATTCTTTAACTATTATCACCAGTCATGTAGAAAGAACAAGCGGCGACGGGAGGCAAGAAAGCTTTGACAGGTTATCGTCGGGCCTGAAAGCGACCTCTATCCCCACTAAACCCATGAACAATCGCTTTTCGCATAGAAACTTCTTTTCACGCCATTATCCGTATTACACTGTTCGACCCGCACGATTGCGCGCTAAGCGCTAAGCACTACTGCGAACTGCAAACTATAAAACGTATGAAATTCCGATTTTTTTCGCATGGTCGAATTTAAACCCACGTCACCGTCTTGTCGACGACCATCGGCATCATCTTCAGCATGCGCAAACTCAAGAAGATCCGCACTTCCTATTCGGATTCTAGAAGAGGAAGATATGCATCGTGGTCAATCTTCAAGTACGTCGCGGTTTTGACACGATTTCGGATGAGTATCAAGGCAAGAATCGCACCAATCACACTTACGCCCACCATGAGTGCGTCCTCATATGCCAAATTTCCAGACTCTTCCACGACCATCAGAGCTCTATGTGTGTTAACTATGTCGCACCACTTCAATGAGGACTCTTCGACAAAAGAGCACATGGGCACTCTGGCCCAAGCACATTGGTCGCAACATGTCCTGTCGACATTCCTCTTTTCTGTTTCTGAATTTGATAGTGAAAACACTGTTCCACCACAGGCCTCAAAGGCTTGTGCCAAATCTGAATTTGGATTCTCGCAAGCGCTCATCCAGCACATATCCCCCCTCCAAGTCGAGCAATAGTTTTTCGTAAATGTTGTGCTGTGTTTCTGACCTTGAGTGTTTATCGTGTCGTAGAACGCAAAAGTGAATTGACAGTCAATCGTGGCATCCGTCTCCTTTGAACTCTGTACACCCTCACCTGTGCGAACTAGCTCAAACGCAGCCTCCATGTTTATATCGAGCTTGTTGTCAGGTGTAGATTGTGCAGAAAACCACTCCACTCTAGCCACTTCATTCAAGTTGCCATGCTCATTCAGCGTCACATAGCAAGTTATATCACTGAAGTAGCCCAAGGTAACCCTGTTGGGCTGGTACAAAGTAACATCGCTGCTGTCGAACGCAAATTGTAACGCAAAAAAGTCGCTGTCCAAATACGCGCAAGAGGGCTCGTCACCTTCATTCGCTTTAATTTCCGTGAACATGGTATCAAACGAGTAGCTCAAGTCGGGTATTGGGTTTAGCAAGTGTACGTAAATCGTGAAGTCAGCGCTCGCCACCAGACCACAATGCGACCAGCCCTCGATATTCATAACAGTTTTCTCTTGGTTGAAAAAGAAATAGTCGTCTGGGCTATCCCACCACCACCACCGGTTCCCGGGATCATGCTTGTACCTCCAAAACACGTAGTCGCTAGCAGATGCTGTTTGGTCAGGTATCATCCACTTACTCGTCATTGAAAAAATGTCCACCAGATCCACGGTGTAGCCGCAGTCTTTGTCGCCACCGTGAAATTCTGTGCTACAAGGACTAACATAGTGAATATCCGTCTCACTTGGTGTTACAGGGTTCTGGAGCCTCGCCACAGCTGCTATTGTTTTTTCTAAAGCAGCTTTTGTACGAGTGACTGTTGCAGAAATCAGGGAGGAGGCCGGCATTTTCAAACACTGACCGAATGAACAAGTTTCGTCGCCTTGCGCCAATTGTTTCGTGCTCTCTGTACTAACCGCGCATTGGAAGTCGTAGTAGTACTCCTTCAGAGTTACCGATTTGGAGCAGCAGCGCTTACACTCGAGTGAATCCAGGTCGGTGGTGCCGCTGATGGGGTTTTGTTGAATCTGCTCTTTTAGTGTCAACATGAGGTCCGACTCGAACGAGTCGATCCCAAAGCATGCATCATCGAATGATTCACTGGTGTCGAAAGACAAATCCACCGCTGTAGTCGAGAAAAAATCTTGTAGTTGCGCAGATTTGACATCACATCTCTTGTTTGCTCCAGTGGATTTGTCTTCAACACCATTATTCTTAACGTTGTCAGCGCTATAAAAGGATGTAAACACCGATTCCTTGTCTTGTGCAGCTGCAAAGTTGTCTTCGTCGTAGTCCAGGGTATCTCCCGTTGTTGACGTACTGCATGGCTTAATCGGTTCGGGAGGGAAGTCGTCCACGATAGCAATGCATCCGTCACATGTGGCTAAGCCTTTATAATCGGCAGCGGTCAAGCTCAGATCATAAAGACCAAATGATGAAAACGCGATTTGTTTCTCGAGTGTGCCTGGAGAATTCATGAAGTCGAACCATGTCGATTTTTTTGCGCTTGTGTCCGAGTTGTCTTGCTTATTAGTCGACGTAATTTCAATGTAGGGGCCACTGAGGTCAACGTCCCCAGAGTTGGTGCGCTTGTCACCAACATAGGTGTCTCGCGGTATCGGCGCCGTCACCTTGCAGTCAGTGTGTAGACTCAGCGACGTTTTCTCGTTGGTCCACTTGCACGAGTATCCCTCAGTGTTCCAGCTACACTTCTTTGGCTTGGCCACGCACCCCTCGAAGCTGTAGATCTGTCCATCCGGACAGTAACACTGTTTCCCTACGGCACAGCATGCACACTGTTCATCTCCATTGCGATCGATGTAGCTTGTTGGGAAGCTATCAAACTCAGGGCCACAGAATGCTAGCGTGGTGGTTACCATTTGGAGTTGAGCGATCTCCGTATCGCCATAGTCTTCAATGAACAAGATGTTTTCGCCCGAAGTACCGCAATTGCTGTTCTTGAGGCACACACGGGATTGCTGGAACACCGAATCCTGCGGCACCCCAGTCATTACCATGAAGTCGTCGAAGGAGTTGTCGTCGGGTGGGGCGAAATTCAGACTAAGAGGGTGAATTTCGTTACTGCCTTCAGGGAGTTTAGCGATAGAGGGCATGTCCGACGCGTCCTTGTAGTCCGCTGCACTGTTGCAGTCGGCACAGTAGACGAAGTACGTGTACTTCGCCCCCACCGGTTCGCCGTACATGGTGAACTTGGTGGTTGCAAGCCCAGACACTACTCGCTCCAGGATTCCCTCTACGCCTTCGAGCGTGTCTTGGCTAAACTTGTTGGAGAGGTAGAAGTTGAGCTCTGGTGTGGTTGAGCACCTCTCGAATGCCGCGGAATGCGCAGGAGCGTCCATTAGAACACTAGTCTGGGCTACCTCCACTAACCGAGTAGTCAAGTTCTTTGGAGACCTCCAGTCTGAAAGTGCTGTGAGCGAACTGCCGGTCTCTCACGACTCGTGGCATGCGTCGCTTCACTTCCAATTTGAAGGCGCATCAGTGAGCAACGTGCGGCTCTACAAGACCATACTTTTTCCTGTGCACCTACCAACACCAGAACGCGAGTGAGTTTGGGGCGTTTGAAACTAGCATAGTAAAACTACCAGTGATAAAATCTCCGCCCTTGCATTGAGCTGTGACTTGTTGTGTAGCGCGACAAGACCATCTCCTCTACACTTGCCAACCACCTCAGTCTAACACGCATTTTGCTGCTGAGTGGTCGGGGCGAGTTTTTCAAGTTCTGTCGCAAAACCGTCGTAAAATAAAACCTCCGACCTCGCTTGAAGCATCCTCTGCACACTTGCGTGCGAAGACAATCTCTTTTGTCGCTGAAGACGGTCCGATTATCCCGACTAAGGCTTACCAAGTGTTGCAGCCACGCTTGGATTCAATAAGCGAGCGCTTCACGACGAATAGAAAGCCATGCTCGCGACTTCGAAAATCCTGTCGTAAAGCAATGGCGGTTGCTATGTCGAACATCCGCCGATGAAGGAGCTATACCTGGGGCAAGCATCAGAGGATTTGTCGCTTGCCGAGGTGCCAAGCCCGCGGAAAGACTGCACTTGTCTGGTGTGAAATCGATACCGATCTTGAAGGCACTTTCCAAAACGCAACGCTAAGAGTAAGAGTTAGATTGACTCGCCTCGTATCCAGTCTCGTCCATCCCATTCGTTGCACCGTCGAAAGCCTCCAAGACGCGAGGATCATCCTCTTCCTGCTCGCTACCTGCTCCTGCAGACAGTGCTGCCGTCTCTGCATTCGCAACGAGTGTTCGTGAAAGTCGTGACGCTAGCTAGCATAGCAGGCTGCTAGCAGCAGCACAACATACCGTACAATTGGATGGGCACCGACTTCAGCTCCATGTCACGCTGCTCCGGAGCCAAGCGCGTGGAAGTGCCGGCGTCCCACTGTCCATCCGCCTTTCGCGTCCAGCGTGGCGCTTTCTCTATGTCTGTCGGTCGCCAAGTCGCGACTCGCGATGCGTTTGTATCCGCTCGTCACGCTCTCTGCGTCAAAGTCTCACCAGGTCTCATCAGGTCTCAGCGAGTCTCGCCTCCGCCAGGCTCCACTTCCCAACCCGCGAGCTCCACCGGAAGAGCATCGCCAGACTCACTCTAGGCTCACAACACTAGTGATCGCCAGCACCAGCCAACATGCTGCCGAGTGCCATGCGGGACCGAGCGACCATCGAGGCGTTCGCCGACTCGGTGCTCAAGTCGGCGGGCAGTCCGCGGTCGATCGCCATGGTCGCGGGCATGGCCAACGCGCAGCTGCCGGGCGGCGTGTCGCCTCTCATGCTCGCGACGAGGCACAGCGATGCCGACAAGGCCGTACGGCTCGTCAACCTGCTGCTCAAGCACGGCGCCGAGCTGCAGACGCGAGACGAGCGAGGGCGCCACGCGCTCATGTACGCGTGCGAGCACGGCGCCTCGGTGCGCGTCGTCGACTGCCTGCTGTCGTGGAGCAGGCGCCTGGGGCCCTGGGCGCTGCAGTGGGCCGACAGGGACTGCGAGGGCCGCGACGCGCTTGTGCTGGCGGCTCGCAACGGCCACGGACAGCTGGCCAGCGAGCTGCTCGAACGGATCGACCTCGTCCGCTGTCCGCTCGAGAACTACCCACTGGCGGTGCTGGAGGCCGCCATCGAGTCAAAAGACGAACAAGCGGCCGCCGCAGTGTTGCAGAACAGCAAAATCCGCCGGGAAATGCAGGCTGGAGCAGTAGAGAAGCCTAGGCTCGAGTGGCAGCGGACGTGCAACCTGTCGACCTGCGTCCAGGCCGCCGTACGAGCTGGCATGGCCGAGCTGGTCGACGGGATGCTGGAGCTGAACGGCGCCGAGGTGAAGCGAGCGACGTGGTTCGCGGTCTACGAGGCCAAGTCGGTCGGCACAACCGCAGAGATCGGCAAGTTCAGCCACATCGCCGCCGCGTACCGCCACGGGCGAATGTGGGACCAGGTCAAGACCGTCGCGCCGCTGCGAAGGTGCAGCCTGCTGAGAGAGGAAGAGGCTCAGCTAAGTGTCTGGGAGCGCGTCAGACGCCGAATGGTGTACGGCGTTCGAGACTGGGATGCGATGGAGCAACACCCCCTCGCCACGATGCCCAGCGACGTGTTCGCGTCCATCATGGCCTTTGCTGGGCCGTCCGAGGAAGAGGACGCTCGGGAAATCCGGCTCGAGAACGAGGCGCGGAGGTGCCTCGAGTGCAAAAGCGTGTGCATTCCTGGTGAGTGCAGCTGCTGCCAGCACGATCGAGTCGCTGGAAGATTGGAGGATGACCTGGAACTATGGTGAATCCGATGATGTGTACTCAGCTGAAAATGTCCATGCGACGCCACCCAAGTGAAGGTGGCTCCAGTAGTTGAGATGTGGAAATGCTTGTTAGTGATGAGTGAATAAAGCCTGTTTGAACAGATTCAGCATGTCAATCATTTGTACGGTTGACGATTCCTAGTCCCCTTTATGAGCTGGTGATAATCGCATTCCGTCATAGCAATGCAGCAATCGTTTTGTAACGAAAGTCTCTCGAAGCCCAAAGCTGAAGCTACTTGCCTTGAAACAACCAAAGAATGGTAACTGCGAGACCTAAACTATTTGTTGCCCTTGTCAAATAAAATGTTCATCACGAGGTACCAATGTCCAAATACTTATCATATCGAATGATTCGGAATATACTCTACTCTGAGGCAGAAGGCGCAGCCCCCAGAGCTAGCAAACGAAGCGTGATAGATTCTCTCATTTAGTTACCCAATCTAGTCAGCACCATCCGAGTCTCGGGCTTGATCTCAAAGCCGCGGTAAATGACAGTCAGCTTTTCGCCACTCTCGATCTCAAGAATCCACGATACTGCATCCGCCGTTAATGCGCAGTTAGCGCACCGCATCAGGCTTTGGAAAACCTCTTTGCCATCTTTAACAAGTGCCATGTGCCCGTAGTTTATGTGGGAAACGCTCAGTGCCAACAAGTACACTCCCGCCACAAGTGCCGCAACATTGGTTTGGTCCTCAACAGCAAAATTCGTGGAGTTTACCTCGTTCCACGCAATGGATCCGGATATGGGGGCGTATCACTTCAAATTGGGTTGCGAGCTTAGCTCCTTCACAATAGTCTCCACATATTCGACTCTCTCAATGGCTTGCTCGACATCAAACAAACGAGACTCCAGCATATGAATCTTCTCGACCGCAACTGGTGAGAGCTCCAGACTATACGAGGCACACCACGTCGAACCAAATGCGTTGAGGTG
>JAASGX010000881.1:0-12403 GCA_023334415.1 Phytopythium chamaehyphon | reverse complement strand
TTTTTTTTTTTTTTTTTTTTTTTTTTTGGGGGGGGGGGTTCAGTACGTAATCTGAAGATCAGGGTAACGGTCCTTGACCGAAGCTGCCGCTTCCTTGGAAACCCTGCCACAAAGAGTGCCGATAACTGTGTCAGATGTCTACTACCTGAAAAGTCATGTCTGAATTGCGTACGTTGTGTAGCGGAAATCAACCTTCTTGAGGCGCTTCCGCTCAGGTTCCGCAGTCTCTGGGTCAGCAGGAGTTTGTGGGGGCGGCATCAGTGGGTCTAGTTCTGAGAGTGCTCCCATCTTGGCATGGATGGTCGCAACAATAGCCTGGATGAGCAAGAACGCTTAGCTATCGCAAATCAACCCTCCCAGCATAAGTAGATGATTTCATACGTCGGCGGAAACACTTTTGACGCCGCAAAGATTGAGCTCCTGGAGGTTTCGGGCATTCTCAGCAATATAGCGAAGAAGCTGATCACTACACGTATGAATCGAAGTGTGTTAGAAGACGACGGCAAATAACCGCTGATGGCTCAAAACGTACGTGATGCCGACGTTCCAGTGCACACTCAGTCGAGAGATTGACTCGCGCTTTTTGAGAAGTGCGATCAGCGCGTCATCAGACACAGAGCAGTAGCCGACACTGAGACTGTGCAGCTTCCGGCACTTGGCCATAATTGTCTTGAGCGTTCTGCAGTAATTGACGAAGGATTTAGTCACTTTTCACTCCCACAAAGAAGTACTACCAAACGTACTGGTCCGTCACCGCGTGGCCCGATATGTGGACTCGCGTGAACTTGGAGTGATTCGGGTGTTTTTCAATGAGCTTGGTGATGCCGGGGATGGTCATGTTGAAGTTCCCGCCGACGTCCACGCACTGTGGTAGGAGTGAATGGCCGCCCACTTTTCTGGAGGCCAAGACGCTGAACGCACCTGAAGTTTTGGCGCGAGCTTGCGCAGGTGGTCGAGTGTTGCATCCGTCAGCTTGCGGCAGTTCTCAAGGTTCAGGTCCTTGATGTCTGTAGGATCCAGATTGTTAGCGTATTTGTTGCTGGCTCAGCAACACTGCGAGCCGCCAACTACGCACCGGGGCAGTTGCGCAGCAGCACCTCGATGGCGTCGTCCGTGAGTCGGAAGCAGCCCGAGAAGTTGACCGTGTGCAGCTTGGGGCAGATCTTGGACATCTGGCGTTGTGGGTGTCGAGCATGAGAAAACAACAAGAACACAAAAGCGAGACCCATCGGATGAGAGAGCAGCCGGCTCACCCGCTCGACGAACGCGGTGGAGATCTTG
This sequence comes from Phytopythium chamaehyphon, assembly GCA_023334415.1. Classification (NCBI taxonomy): domain Eukaryota; phylum Oomycota; class Peronosporomycetes; order Pythiales; family Pythiaceae; genus Phytopythium; species Phytopythium chamaehyphon. The sequence continues at coordinate 11,122 of JAASGX010000881.1, read as the reverse complement.
CCGCCAATGATCTCGAGCCGCGTCATGCTCTCGTGGAAAAAGTTGCTCGGCAGCGTGTCGTCGCCAAGGCGGCCGCTCTGCAGCAGCGCGCGGATGACCTCCTGCTTGACCCTGTGCGTGCGCGACTTGCCGGGCTTCCCCACGCGGTGTGCGCTCGCCAGTGTGTGCTCGTTGACGATCTGCGGGCCCAGGCGCCCCGACTTGGACACGAACTTGAGCAGCATTTGCTCAAGCGGCGGCACCTCGCGTCGGAACGCCATGGCGCACCCCGGCAGTAGGTAAATGGCGGGACGGGGTGTCGCGTACTCGCCATGGAATGTTGCGCGAAGGTGCCGAGATCAGCCGCTGTGTGTGTCTTGGCTCACTTTGCAAAAGGGAAACCCCTCGCGAGAAAGGCCGGCCGGGAAGGACTTCAGTCGCTCGTTGGTGAAGGCGGCATGAAGTTCGGCAAGCAGCTGGAGATCTCGGCCAACGGCGAGTGGCGCGACCACTACGTGCAGTACAAGCGACTGAAGCGGCTGATCAAGCGCGTGGCCTTCGAGGTCGAGAAGCAGGAACGCAAGACGGAGAAGCTGCAGCAGCAGCTCACGGGCAGCCCCGGCGGCGACGTGCAGCTGCGCGTCGTGGACGAGACGCACCCGCTGCTCAAGCATGTGGTGGACGAGGTGCAGGACGCCAAGGACCAGTTCTGGGAGGTCACCAACGCCAACCTCAAGATCGTCAACGACTTCTACACGGGGAGGATCGTCTCGCTGCGCAAGTCCATCATCACCTTCGAGGACACGGTCGCGGACGAAGAGAACTCGCGCGGACACGTGCACTCGCGCGGGCGCACGCTCTCGCAAGGTAATGAAATACTCTCGGCGTCCCGCCTCCTTTCGACTGTTCATCCATACAGCCGACAGGCAAACAGCGAAAGCCGGCAACTGCCGATCAGCATCAAACATACTGAGTTGCTAACTTTGGGGTATGTGATCCGCTTCGAATCAGATCACGGGTTCGCGGCACTGCAGGATATGTACGACACACTTGTCGACTTGCGCACGTTTGTGCAGATAAACCACTCGGGCTTCCGCAAGATTGTCAAAAAGGTGCAGTTTTTGTCTCCTGATAAGATCACCAATCCCGGCTGACGATTTACCGGTCCCGTTAGTTTGACAAAACCATCAAGGTGAAGACTCTCGATGACTTTATGAAGCGGCTAGAGAACGAGCCCTTCTATGCCTCTAATGACATTGGCGATCTCCTGGATCGTATTTTCCGACTCACCTCCAAGTGCGCCCGGTAATTGCTTAGTATTCAAACTCGCACTAACCAGTTTGCATTGGGTATTTTCTTAGGGACAAGCTTGAGGCGGGAAACATGGAGCGCCGTGTGAAGCGCATGCAGGGTGACCAGCATTCGCTTCTGCGAAAGGTGAGCCCAGAAGACTTTCAACGGAGTCAATGACGATATGGTAGCTGATCTTTTCGCTTGGTCCAGGTGAAATTCATCCCGCTCTCGGTTTCTCTGTTCTTCTTCGTCTTCCTATTGATCGTACGAGTGACGCCGGAAGGTGATTTTTCAGCCGTTCATGCAGTTTTCTACAGACTACAGCGATTTAATATGTGTGGATTCATTCATAGGTGAGGAAGTGCAGCAGCGATGCCTTGCCATGCTCGTGTTTGTCACGACGCTCTGGGTTACCGAAGCGGTACCATACTTCGCAACGGCCTTGCTCGTACCACCACTTGTTGTGTTTTTACACATCCTGAACGATAAGCAACACCCCGAGATGCTGCTAACTCCGAGTATTTATATGATGACTGCTTTGAGTTGTGTGCGTCGCGCTAACTTTACTGAATGATATAACTACAGAGGAAGCTGCTAAGGAAGTGATGTCTCAGCTCGTGAATCACACCACGATCCTAATCATGGGCGGGTATGTTTCATGTAGCGATTCTTGTCAATGTATGATACCTTATACTAAGTACATGCAACCCCAGGTACTCCATCTCTGCAGCTTTTGCCAAATGTCAAATCGAACTATATATCGCAGCGTTCCTTCAGCGTCGCTTCAAGAAGAGCCCGAATTTATTCCTACTGGCAATCATGATGATGGGCTTGTTCCTATCCATGTGGATCAGCAACCACACCGCTCCCGTGCTGTGTGTTTCGGTGCGAACCAGTTTTTATTTTATTTTTTTCCTGTCTACAAACATATTGACCGTCACATGAAACAGGTGCTGCTTCCAATTATCCGCGACTTCCCGACAAACAGCGCGTATGTCAAGACGCTACTTATTGGCCTCGCGTTCGCATGCAATCTAGGCGGTATGATGACGCCGATCTCATCGCTGCAAAACACACTTGCTGTCTCGTACCTAGAAAAGGCAGGTTACAGCATCTCGTTTGGTCAGTGGATGGCGCTTGCTGTCCCATTTTGCACTGTGGGCACCATCTTGGTACGTCAATACACTAGATACTCTGAGGGTGATACATCATCACTGAACGATGTATATGACTTCAGTGCTGGTTATTCTTGCTGTGGGTTATCGACCCGCGCGACGCCGAGTACATCCCTCAGATCGTTTACGACCAGAAACAGAAGATCAGCAGCCTGCATGTTGCAGTCGTGTCGCTGACACTGCTCACAATCTTTTTGTGGGCTTCTTTTTCGGTTACGAGCATGACTTTCGGTGATCTGGGCATCATCTCGCTCATGTTCATGGTGCGTAGAATGGCGTATAGTGCAGTGTATCTGCCGAGGTACTTACATGAGCTGATGCTGCTTCACTATAGTTTGTCATGTTTGGGTCGGGAATGCTGAGTCAGTTTGACTTTAACTCATTCTCATGGCACATTCTCTTCCTCATCGGTGGCGGTAACGTTCTGGGCGATGTAAGTCACGGTGTTGTGCGAGTTGATAGGGGTGGTCGCGACGACGCGCTGTTTCCCCTAGTTTGCAGATGGCTTCTTACCTATTTACATTCACATATATAGGCTGTGCAACGTTCAGGTCTGCTAAACACGTTGAGCGAATCCGTCATTCATGCCCTCCCATCCGGCAGTGTCTGGGTTGTCACAGTCTCGCTGTGCACCCTGGTTCTGTGTTTGACGACGTTCGTGTCCCACACCGTCGCATCGATCATCCTACTGCCGATCATCGTGCAGCTTAGCATCCAGATTGGGCACCCACATATCCCGGTCATCTGCTGCGCGCTCGCGATTTCTGCTGGTGCGTTCTTTATTGATCGCTTTTGTTAAAGCTTGATGAAACACTTATGAATCCTTTTGTTCATATCTTAGCTATGGCGCTGCCATTTTCTTCATTCCCCAACATCAACTCGTTGCTTGTACTAGACGACCACGGGCAGCCGTACCTTCAAGTTCAGGACTTCTTGCGTGTGGGCGTGACATTTTCGCTCATTACGTCGGTGCTCATCGTCACGCTCGGTTATGGGCTAATTATCGGCGTGCTTGGCTACACAATCGAGCCATCGACAATCGTGACGTTGTGAGCACCTGATTACGATGAAAGAGTTTTTTTTCTTCAAGGTAGAGAGACATTGGGGTTAGTGCTGCAAGCAAACTCGAGTACATAAGCCGCATCAATGCTAAAAGCTTTACTGCGCACACATCCTAATTGGTCTGTTTCCTCACTCAAAATGACCGACTGTACTTTTTGATCTCGTACAAGATTTCTTGCGTTGTGACAATGTCATTTTGAAAGCTTTGTGGCGCCCGATCGAAGCTGCGCTTGACAACCTCAACAAAGCGCGTGTAGTAAAGCAACAACTGTGTGAGCACGAGCTTGAGAATCTCCATGCCGTTGCGGAAGTTTGCAAAGAACCGTAGAACGTCTCCATTCATGCGCTCAATACCCGTCTTCCACGAGGCAGCAAAGTCGCGAACGATCTTTTCCACTTGTGCAGCATCAACTGGCTTTGGACCAACTGCAGCCGACCCGCCTGCCCCGCTATTGCTCGCGTTACTTGCATTGAGGAGCGCACTTTCGTGTTGCCGCACGAAGCGAATAAGAGGCGCGTAAAAGGACAGCAGCTCCTCTTCGACGAACTTTTCACGTTGCTCTGACAACAGAGTCTCGAACGGTGTGACTTCAGCTGGCACAACGCGTCGGTCTTGCAGCATAGTTACAACTAAATCTAGGTTGTTGACGAGGAATACGCACTTGTCTCTGGCTACTTTGTGTTGATCAGCCAGACGTGCCAGTAGCGCTAGCATTTCGTCTCGCATTGTTGACAGGCTAGTGAGTACCATGTCGCCGGCACCGCGCTCGTGCATTGCAGCACTGGACACAGTTGTTGATACATCATCATCGACTCCGTAGCGAGTATCACTGCCAGCAGTACCCTGTTGTGTGTAGAGCATAAGACTGAGCACAGACGAAGTGAACTCAGCATAGCGACGTATAACGTAGTGCGGGTGTAAATCAATTGCGCCAAGCTTCTTGACCTTCGCAGTGCGAACGCTGACAAGGTGGAGGTCGAAAACAGCACGGAATCGCGGCCACAGCAACAGCAGAACGCGGTCAAAGTACGCATCAAGCACTGGGATGCGCCTGCGTGCCATGACGTCCCGCTGTGCGTGGGTGATGCGGATCATCAAAAGCAAACCGAGTGCGTCATAGCAAGTGAACAGGTAGTTCTCAAGATTCTCGAGGCACAGCGACAGAGTCTTCGCAAATACACGCAAGAACAAGTCGCGAGTGTTCGCTGCCTTGAAAAACTCGAGCAAAAAGAGGTACTCCGATGTAGCAGAATCCATGAGGTGTTGCTGCACGCTGCGGAAGATAGCTTCATAAGGTAGCTTTTGGTTCTCTTGCTGTGCGACATGAAGCAGTATCGGCGGTGCTGCGGCAGTGCGCAGTATTTGCTCGCGCTCAGCGACTGCGAATGTGTCATTGCGTTTGCTTAAGTTGACTCGAGATGTGAACATTCCTTTCAGCGACTGCTCTTCCACCGCGAGGAGGTCAGTGCGCGAGGCCAACTCTTCATGCAGCTTTAGCAATCCGATGTGGTAGGCTCGGAAGACGTTGACAAGTGTCTTGCTCATAGCCTCCGCATAAACCTCGCGGTACTCGACTTCGACCTGAGACGCATGCGCGGCAAGGAACGTCACGAGGTACTTCATCGGCAGCAGCGTGTTCTGCTGAACCATCTGGACGTTGGTCTTGGGCTTCTTCATGTCATTCACCCGAGCAATCAGGAATTCTCGCACTCGGGTCACTGCTCGCGCTCGTAGCTTCTCCAGCGGCGCTGCAACATCCTTGCATGCAGCAATATTAGACGGCGACACTGCTACTGCGTCTGGATTCTGTTGGGGGTCGTCATTCGCCTCTGGAAGTTGTGCGCGAGCTGCGTAGTCGAGCTTGCCGCTGAGCGAGACGAGCGCGTGCAGGTACGCCTCATTGACTTCGGCGTCGTCGATAGTGCGGATGAGCGAAGGAGAGAGCGCGACCTGGTCGAGGAAGACCTGCAGCTGCTGCTCGGTGGCGCGGCGGTTCTTGAGGCGCACGTTCATGCCGATGGACTCGTCCTGCAGGTGTCGTATCTCGTCGCTGATGCCGCCGAGGTCGGCCTGGAAGCCCAGCAGCATCTCCTGCATGCGCGCGAGCAGGTTGTCGCAGGCCTGGACCTGGTCGTGCAGCTCCACGATGTCCTCCGACTTGGCGACGTACTGTGCGACCGACGCCGCCTCGGCCGCGCGCAGCTCCTGGTCGATCTGCTGCGCGTACTGGCGTAGGTCCACGCCCTTGGACAGCGCCTCCTTGATGACGCCGTCCTGCTGGAACAGCTCCAGGTAGTCGTCCAGCTCGTCGAAGTCGATCTCCTCCAGGTCCACTGCCGCCCCCGCCATGCTCGCCAGCTCCGCCTCGGGAAGGCTTCCCTTTCGATACTGAACCCAAGTCGATCTTGTTTCCGCGTTTCCTGTCCCTCCCTCGATATAGTGACTTATCCGTTCGCTGCTGTTCCCTGTTGAGAAACCAACCCTTCCAGGCTGGGAGAGCGACGATGGATCGGCCGCCGCCGCCGCCCGCTTCCACCGACGCCGAGGGGGACGCGCCGCCGCCCTCGGGCCCTCCGCCGCCGCCGCCGCCGGGCCCTCCGCCGAGCCAAAGCCAAAGCCAAAGCCAAAGCCAGAGCCAGAACCAGGGCCAGAGCCTGAGTCAGAGCAAGGCGCCGAGCCGCTTGAGCGCGCCGCAGTCGGCGGTGGCGCCACCCATTTCGGCGCCGTCGCCTGTCTCCCCCGGCCCGGGAGCGCCCGCGCCTGGCGGGAGCCCCGGTGTGGGCCACCTGACGCCGCACTCGAAGCTGCTGAACCATCTGCCGCTCGATTGCCCGGACGAGCTGGACCGCAAGTGGTACGCGCACTTCTACCACATGCAGAAGGCCATCCAGGGCAAGGACGAGGCCGCCGCGCTCGCCGTGCTCAAGCAGGCGCCCAACGAGCTGCCGTTCCAGCCCGACGTCGCGCTGCTCTACGCCATCATCACGGAGCCGCCGCTGTCGAAGCAGTACCTGCGCTACCTCACGGCCATCGCTGCGGCGGACAACTACAAGAACGCCGTCGGCTGGCTGCAGCGCCTCATTGAGCTCAAATTTGTCAAGCTGCTCGTGTCCTGCCGCAGTCAGCTCCTCTGGCTTGTGCGCGAGCTCGTGCACCTGAACGTACCAGGGGTTGAGAAGGTTATCATGGGCTTGATGCGGTATCTCACCGGCGGCGACCCAAGCCGCACGACGGTGTGGCTGACAACCTCGATCATTCGCGTTCTCATTGAGCACGAGGCGTGGCTGCTTTCAAGTGCGAGCTTAATTCCCTTTGTTTTCCACACGTTCGTGCGCGTTTCGCTCGACCACACCGCTCCTCAGCACGCAAGTTTGCTCAAGCAAGAGGTTGATCTGTGTACGCTGCTGTGGAACCGACGACAGAGTGATGTTGCGCAGCTTGGTCGAGAAGTTGTGCGGATTCTAAATGATGCCAAAGATGTAAGCAGTGATGAGTATGTCATGGTCGATGAATGTTTCGAAAAACTTACATCTTGTTGCTGTAACAGGTCCCGGGAATGAACCTATTGTGGAAACAACTCCGCAACGTGCGTGATACTGATCCAGACGGCGACAAGGATTCTGGAATCTTCTCGGTTGCTCAGCTCATGGCGACAACGACGCCACAAAAGTATTTGGCATATCGACTGAGCCCGAAAATGGAGGAAGAGCTAGTTTTCATGATGGAGAGAGTACAAGTCGGTGCTGTTACGCGCTACCAAAAGTGGTTTTCGTCCCAGTTTCTCAGCGCGCCTGGCTCGGACTCTCTCGTCCCGGATTTGGTGCGGTACATTTGTGCCGTGTATCATCCCTCAAACCAGATTCTTAGCTCTAAGGTGACGCCGCGATACCACCTTTTGGGGTGGCTCTACCTGCTGTGGTGCGTTTGCCTTTTATTTTTGTCGCCTTCAAATTTGCGAAATGTGCATTGACAATATTATATCAATGTGTAGTCATGGCAGCAAGACCCCCAGTGTTTTGGCACGTGTTCAGCTCTCCATGTTCTTTGACTTTTTGTACTTCAAGCCCAGTGACAATATTATGAGCGTGGAGCCTCCGATTCTGCTCATGGTGCGTGGCTCCGTAACTTCAGGTGTAAAACCATTTCTTACGAGTTTTAATGTGCTTTGAAAACAGGTCAAGTCTCTAAAGAGCCACCCCATGGTCACACTTGCAATGGTCCAATTCCTGGTCTTTGCTGTCGAAAAGTTTGCTGCTTCGCCGGTGAACAATCAGCTGAAGCAAAAAGGCGTTTCGACTGCGTTTGCCATGACCCTCAAGGTTGGCGTCGTTTCTTCGATCGCACCACTGCAGTCGTTCCCGTTGCTGCAATCCAGTGCACCGGAACTAACATTAGAGCTACACCGCATCTTCCCGGAACATTTCCCAACAGCTGATGCGTCACAGCCTCATGCTAAACCAGCAGGTCACCTGAGTCCCAGAGTTGGAGGTACAAGCCCGAGTAGATCTCCCGGATTGTCATCGCCTGTTCATCCTGGTGGTGAAAGCCCTGCTCGAGGAAGTCCTGGTCGAAAAAGTCCGATTCGTGGGAGCCCAGCTCGTGGATGTCCGATCGGTGCGGGCAGCCCGCTGACATCCCCACTACGCAGTCCAACACACTCTGACTCAAGCACGGCGTCAGGGGCCACTTCAACCGACTCGCTAGGGGCGCTGTCTTTCCTCCCTGGAAACCAACAGGCTGCTGAATCTGCGGTGGTCTCTGTCGCAGATTCAAGTGACACGACCGCAGGACCCGTCATCACAGCAAAACACCCTATCGACCCTCCTGCCTTGGTGTTGGAGTTAGGGCGTGATGACATCAAGCAATTCCAGGATATGATGCCCGAGCCTTGCTCTCGTCCAACTGAAGGATTCCTCGAATGCCTGAACGATATTCTGATTTCGTGGATCCGCCATGAGAAGGCTGCTGAGATTGCGGCTCCATTGGGAGAGTTTGTCCACTCATCTTTGGATCGCATTATCCTGTCGTCACGAATCAGTGTGACCGACTCGCCGAAGGTGACGTGTGGTGGCATCTTCGACTCGATTTTGGATCAAGTGATTAGCGAACCGAAAGAGCTGTTTGTCCCATTCCTGAAGGCAATGATGGAGCGTGACGTGACAATTAGCTTTCGGCTGCTGACTTTTTGCTGTTCGAGAAGTCTCGAGAAAAGCCCAGACGCCGCTCTTGCCCCATATGCTGCATTCGTGGAAGCATTGGGCAGCAATGTCACTCAAAGCATCATGAAGGACTTGGCATTAGCCCAACAGGTGGACGATGCAAGAGCACATGCGTGCGCTGCACTAGATAGGACTTTGCCTGCCAATGGACTGATCGACGAGATGGATGCTGTCAGCGCGGTTGTGTTGGTCGTGGCGCCATACCTCTTTGCGCATATGGAGCACTCTCATCTCACCAAGCTTGCAAGTCGCAGCGAGACACTTGTGCAGCTAGTATTGGTTCTGTCAACCCCGTCAACACTGAACGAGCTGTGCACTCGAGTAACGCTCGGTGAGTTTGCAGTGTTTCGAGACCGATTAGCGAATACGCTGCTTTCATCTCTTCAGTGGAGCTCGTGGGAGCAGTATGCTCTATGGGACCTTGTTGTTGCCGAAGTGCAGTCAAGCTACCTGTCGTCATCAGCAAGCGAAGCACAGTTCACAACAGCGTCTCGCAAAGTGCTGGCATGCGTCAATCCGAAGGAACACACTGAGACGATGCTGGGTCTGCTCAAGTGCCTGCCTTTGTTCCAACCGGAAGCAAGCATTCTCCAGAGCGTGTGGAAGCTGTCGGACGCGTACGGAGACTTTCCCCTCGCAGTTCTTGCGTGCTGGATTGACAGATTCCTAGACATCGTCGCCGGTGACGTGCAGAGCCGTCTCGGCAATGCTGGCGAGAGCAACCTGACTGACCCGGTGGCGGTCGCAATGCTAGGGAAGCTGGACCGCCTGCAGGCTCGGCGGCACCTCCAGCGCGCAGCCGGTAGCGCCGCGAAGTCGAGTGATTCGGAGCTCACATTGCTGCAGAACGCCTCCGTGGCTGGTGCGTTGCGCCGCTTGCTCGAGTACGGCGACTGCGCGCGCGCCAAGAGCGAGTGGCCAGCACTCGCCGCTGCTCTGCTGACCGACGACGAGCCGCCAGCCAAGAAGCAGCGCATAGCAGACGACGCATCCTAAAAGTAAGTAGGCTGAAGTGGTGTGACCAGTGTCTGTCTGGGAGCGCTTTGTCATAGCGGTACACAATTGACGTGCCCAATGAAGCTTCGAGCGAAATTGTGGTGAAGGAGCTCGAGTGCTCCTTCACCCCATTGTGTCCCCATCGTCGCTGTGCTGGATGCTTGACTGTGAAACGCCGGCATTGCTATCTTGACGCTACCACATACGACGACGCGTTGGATCTCTCGGTCCCATCGCACGCTCATTGGTAGTGATCGTCGCACCACCCACCCAACTATTTTTCTGCTGCAGCTTCGCTCTTCGCCGGTTCCCACAGCTGCATGAAGGGATGGCTGGCAGCGAGCCGCGCCGCGCCGCGATCCCCAGCCTTCGAGCCCCAACTTCTGTGCCCTCAGTTGACAATTTGCAAGATGGAGTCCAAGCAGCCGCACTTCCCGGCTCACGGCCCGGAACCTCGCAGCAGCAAGCCACCAGACCCTTCGAGGCAAGTCTCGGTACCACCGGTATGTTTTCATGCTCGTGGCGCGATGGTCGGCCACGAAGGAATATGACGCGCAACGAGCCAGTCGAGGTAGCCGCCATGCGTGGCTACGCGACGCGCACGCGAGCGCCAGCGGAAGAGGAATTCCGGGGCCTGAGAGGTCCACGGCATGCTCTTGACCAGCAAGGAACGACTTTGTCAAGTACTGCTGTGGGAGTACTGCTTCGCCTTTTCTGCGAGGCTGCGTGCATCACCATTGCGGGGACGTTGGCGCCAACAAGATCATCATCAACGAGCTGCGCGGTTGCGTCGAAGCGCTTGACCATGCCCCACGGCTAGCACAATAACCTCAAGACCAAGAATCCTGAACTTAAGTTGACCTTGTGGTCCTGAACCTCCTCAGTAGATCCAACGGTTCCCAAGACGAGGTCGAGGTTGAGCCGTTGCGGCTGAGGTCGTGCTACTTCAAGTGAAGGGTGTGTTCGGGCGCTTACCAGCGACCACATGCGCAGGCTCTCTTCTATCGAGAATCGTGAATCCTCAGCCCATCCAAATGTGGGTGGCTCTGCTTCTGCAATGGATCGGAGGACAAGTTCGTCGTTGACCGCCGGTTCCTCTCACGACGCAAAAAGGGGAAGCCGGTATTGCTAGGAGTTTGTTGCTGGCACTGGCACTGCTGTGCCCAAGAGTGAGAGTGCTACCAAAGAAGAGCGGTAGGAACGTAGTTCCAGTATATTGATTGACATGGTTGAAGTAGCAGTGTTTATTTACGTTGTCATGGACCGTATTTAGTCAATTGGTGTGAAGTACCTCACATTTTCGGTTCGGGGGACTGTGTAGAAGAAGACCGCACCGACGAAGGAGAAGAGCATGGGCATCGCCATCTCCAAGGTGTTCGCGGCGCTGTTCGGCAGCA
>JAASGX010000880.1:0-12431 GCA_023334415.1 Phytopythium chamaehyphon | reverse complement strand
TGGCTACCACTATTGTCAGTTGGTACGAACTGACTTGGCGTGGCGCATGATTTGGCAGCGCCAGAAAATCTTGCTCGAAGTACATCATCGGCTAGCAGAAGAGTCCTCGACCGCCATCGTGACGGATGCCGGCAACAAACCCTTCTTGTAGAGCTGGAAGTGGCTGTTGCAGAAGTTGCGTGTGCGCTCGTAGGCCTGCTTCCTGCAGTTGTTCACCACGCATCGTTTGCCTGGAGACGGTCATGACTCAAAGTTAGTAACTGGCTTCCCATCCAACTCTATCCAGGCTTGCTTCCCGCCGGTCGATGTAAACGTTTGTAAACTCACCTCCGCCATGAGCCCAGCAAAGTCCATTCGAGATGGCGATCTTCTCGCACGGATGTGCCTTGCACTTGGTGCCACCTCCGTGAGACCAGCAGTAGCCTCGAGACTTGGCTCGGTTGATGCAGCCCTCGACCTTGCACTCGATGGACCCGCCTATGATAGTCGAGCATGGAAGGTGCACTAGTGAGCACATCAACGGCATTGTCTCCGAAGCGGATAGGCGTGGCTTGTCGTACCATGTCGCCAGCAGCGACCAAAGTGCTTGGCTCGGGACGTGCAGCCCTCGGTGAGGCATCGCTTTCCGCCCTGATGAAAGTTTGGAGAAGATGTTGTTAGTGATGGCAAAGTTCATGGCCAAAACTCTTTGGTGAACGTACTCCGTGGCGAACGCAGAGCCCGTGGTCGACGACGTACTGCTCGCAGCCTTCGAACTTGCACGTTCGACTTGCTGGCCGTGCGGTTTCCACCTTGCGCTGAGGAAGTCCAGCGGACAAAAGCGAAGGTGCGGAAGCTGCTCGCCCAGAACTGGCGAGTGAATGAGGCGAAGACGCTCGAAGCGATGCTTTCCCCGTACCTTGATCTGTAGAAAACGAAGGCGTGAGAAATAGTTCGAGCGTTATGAAGTCTCATGGAGCGTTCACGTACTCCAGGGAGCCGACGAGCCCGCGTGGGTCGTCATCGGAAGTGGGTGCGACGAATACTGAGGGTAGTACGTCGAGTCCTGGGCCCCGCTCGGGTAGCTCATCGCCACGACCGGCGCGGCCTGAAGCACGACGTTAGCAGGCGCCGCCGACGTGTACGTGGCGTGGTTCTGACCGCCGAGCAGGAATCCGATCGAGCTCTTTTGCTCCTTGCTCTCGTAGTCGGGCTCTTTCTCGGGCTCGGGTCTGTAGTTCTGTCTGGCATTGTTCGTGGCGTTCACGTCCGAGAGGCTCGAGGCTCGCAGCATGTGCGAGAGCTTGGGGAGCGCCGAGGGGGCCGAGAGCGTCGCCGGGACGCTGGTCCTCGGCCTGGAAGGAGCCAACGGGAAGGCTTCCTGCTTGACGAAGAACCTCTGCGGGCTCAGGCGACGCTGGTCTTCGAACTGCGGGTACTGGTGAAAGTCTTGCTTCTGCTGCTGCTGATGGAGGTGGTGATGGTCCTGGACCTGCTCGAATCGAGGGGGAGACCGGGATTCCTCGACCTGCGGAGGCAGCAGGCGAGCCATGGAGAACCCATGCGAAGAAGTCACGCTGGACAAGGAGGACCCGGTGGTCGAGCTGTCTGGACCCGAAGAGCCCCCAGCCACGCGTCTCAATGGAGGGAGCGAGCTGGAGTCGCTCCATGGAGCTCGGAGCCAACCGTCCTGCATGGTGAGACGCTTTCTATGGAGTTTTTGTGTGTGGCTTGGTCGGTCTCCGAAAGTCTCGGAAAAAAGGGGGGAACTTGGTGAGTCAACGCCGTGGGAAAACCCAACTGAGACCGGGAGTCGAGTCGTCAGACTGAGAGAGAGAGAGGAGAAATACCGAAGTCGGACGCGAGGAGTGACGACGCGAGCGAGTGCCTGAAGACAAGAAGAGACCGACTCTCTTTCTTTTTCAAGTGTGTTTCGATGGTCAAACGACCAGTCACGCGCATCAAATCGTCTCGATGGGATCGAAGACGGTTGGTTGGTCGAGTGGGAGCGTGAGCTGCGAGCAAATTGCAAATCGCGCAGCCGGCGGTGTGAGTCAAGGCTGCTTCCAAGATTGTACTACCACAATACCACACAGAGGAGGATAGAGCACGTCAATGATGAGTCCAGGCGGTGACCAACAGAAAAGCCGCGTGGCGACAGCAGGAGAAAAAGCACGGGAGCACCTGGGTTCTCTCACTGCAACTGGGCCATGAGCAGCAGAGATGCAGCAAAAAGATGTTGACTGACTGCGCCAGAAACCTTGATCGCGGGCTAGGCTCACCTGAGATTTCTCCCTCTTGTAAACGCCTCGCGATTACATGGTGTACAGTACCAAAGCCCCACTAGATGTAAAGTTTGAATGCTGAGCTGACCTCGAGTGCATGGCAAAAGCGGCTGTTTGTTGGTCGTAGGCCCTCGGGAAGCTGGTAACGCGCGCTATGCTCACTAAAAAGATGCTTGCAAGCTGTTTTTTGCTTTGGCAGTTCAAATGCTCCGACAGATGGGCGAGGCTGAGTCAACAGCCTTTTGCTTGCAGCTCGTTGGGATGATCACAAAATCACGGCGCCACCACCTGCTCGCATACAGCGGTCGACACAATCGTGCCGGCGCAATTCGGACATCCAGAACGCGGAGCATAGCCCGGAGACCGGGAACCAGCAAACCAGCAAGCACACAACGCCAGAAAACAGAGACCGGTCGAGTGCCACCGCTCACAGTCGCACGAACGCTGCGAGCCACGAACCGCGCAATTGCGACCGCGCAGAACCCGTTGCGCATTCAAAAACGTCGCGATGGTCACCGAGGCTTTGATGATCGAGGGAGAAGAATCCCCTTGATTCCTCGCCATTCCCATCAGGATTCCGATTCCCAACGCATCTAAACATCGCACATCAAGTGCCGTAATTCGATCACAAAGTGTCTGTTTACTTGCTGCGGCGCCATTCAAACGGTAATACAAAGGCTATCATACAGTAATCGACCAGAAATTGTAGAGGACGTGCTGATGCTGCTCATGCTGTTGTCACGGTCTCCTTTAGCTCGCTGTGCCTTCCTCTTCATGACTGGAAGGGATCGGGCGGCGGCTCCCCCCGCCAGGTTCTCTACATGCAAAGCGGAGATGCATGCAGAGGGCTCGTGCTCAGCGGATTGCGGTAATCTCTTGGTTCCAAAGCATCTCGTCATCACGATGACGATCGTCAAATCGTCCTCAATGATGAGGAGCTCGACCCCGAGGGTCGATTGTCCGACGAGGACGGAGGTCAAGAAACTGGAATCGGTCTGCCCTCGACCGTCGAGTCGACGACGCGAATATGGACAAGCAACGCAACGAATTTTTTTATTCTCGCTCGATCGCTTTCTCACTCTCGACCGCTTCTGCTCATTATGATGTGATTGCTGCTTCTATTGACTTCGATCGGTGAGGTGGCGGTACTCCACTTCGAAGAGAGTGGCTGGATGCAATCGAGCAAAGTTCCCTGGAGACAGGAGGCGCCTGGAGATGCTCTTGGTGGGTCCAGTCCTGAACCCGCATGTACCCAGCTCAATCTTCAGCAGCGATGGCAGTGATCGACTCGCACAGGAATGCTGGGTACATCAAGTCGACCGTTGGTCCGGTAAGTGCTGAACGCTGTTGGTATTCCTCAACCATTTTCCTTGGTTTCTGGCTGTGGCTGCGAGTAACGTTGGCCGGAGTCATACTGGCTGTCGGTCGTCAGATCAGTCGAATGACGATCGCTGGGTTTGTGCATGTAGACGAGATCTGCGATCATCACCCATTCTAGCTTCAAAGGCGAATCCACCCCAGCTCACAGAAGTTTCGAACTATAGCTGTGGAAGTTCGCTCCGCTGTACGCATCGAAACGATCGTGCTCAATGGAAAGTATGGGTCGCGTGGGGGCGATAAAGCTCTTACTTGATGAGATTCTTGTTGAATGAGATGGAAGACCAAGTTTTTGTTGTTGAGATTGGAGATTCTGCTTTCCTGCTGTGCCAGCAATTGAGTTGTTTGCTTCACAGTTCCCACCAAAGAAAAAATGTTCAATGAAAGATAATGCTATTTGGGCAGCACCAGCTCGGGGTGAAGCGTCGGTGAGCGACGACCGTCTGTGTGGTCGCGGGGGAAGCGTCGCTCGTTGCGATCGATCACAAGTCGGCTCGGCCACCAGTGACTCGAACAAAAGTGGCGTTGCCTCCAGAAATCTTCATAAGAAAAAAACGTTGTGGTGGTTGGTTGACTTGTCCAGCTTTGCGGTTCTTTCAGCCTTGTCACTAGCGCCATGGAGGGGTACATATGGAAGAAAGGCCGCAAGATGCCCGTCATGTGAGTACCTTGTTGCACCCTGAAGACTGCTTTTCTACCTACTTCATCACTAACTCTTCATGGACCAATCGATACAGGAAGCGGAGGTTTGCGGTGCAAAAAGGCACCATGCTGGTGCTGTACACGAGCGAGGAGGAACGCCAGCGACTTGGAGCTACTCCTCGCAAAGTTCTCGAAGTTGTTGGAGTTCGCGATTGGATCGAGCCGAGTTCGCCTGGAGCTTCACCGACGAATCGAGGCAAATCGGACCGCGATCCGCGAACTTTTGAGGTTGTTTATCTCGGAGGCACCAAGGAAGGATCCAGCACCAGCAGCCAATCGAGCGTGTACAAATGCCGAGCTGATTCCAAAGAAGCACGGCAGATGTGGGTTGATGCCCTGCGCCACGCGCTTGATGAGCCCGACCGTATTGCAAGGGATGAAATTGAAGAAGCCCAACAGGATCTTGGTCATGAAAGCGAGGTGCACGAAAAGGCGATGAAGGATGCATCAGACGCGGTGGAGGAAGCTACTAGACTTGGGCAGCGTCAGTTGGAGTGCGAAGCGCAAATCCAGCAAATCGACCAAGAGTTGGCTGGGCTCCAAGTTCGCGTCGATCAAGCACAAGTGCTGATGGACGAAGTCGTAGAGCGGCGAAAGACGACGCAGGAGGCACTAGAGCATGTCCAAGATGTGGCACATGACATTGCGATCGAAGGTCGACGAGGTAGTGAAATTGGCGAAGTGGACCCGGATAGTCACGATGAGCGGATAGCTCGACTCACGGCACAGCTCGAAGTCGACACGGCTGCAGAAGACTCTCACAAAATGTCGTTGACTGAGTTGCAGGAAGCGATCTCTGGGCTGCTCGCTCAACGCCAAGAGCTCTCAGGTGAATTTCACAAGTGCGGAGAAGATGGAAAGCGTCTTCGACAAGCTGCTGGCCAACGACTTGAAGAAGCCCAAGTAGCAAGTCGTCGACGCAAGATGCGAATCACTTCATGGAGCGTTGGGGATACAATGAGAAGCGAGAATGCAGGGTGGACGGCTCCAATGTCCCAGCTCGACCCGTTAGTTGAAGGTTACCTCCAGTGTAAGCATCCGACCCGAAGCACAATGCATCGCAGATACTATGTTCTGGTTGGGAACACTTTGTGCTGGTACCCTGATGTGGATACTTACATCGCCAAAATGGATTGTCCAAGTGGAGCTGTGCACGTTTCGGGTGTCGTTGATTGGGACGGACGCTGTGGCTCATCTGGAGGAAGGTTCGCAATGAATATTGGTGGCATATTAAGTCCACGAAAGAGCAAAGACAGCGACAAAAAGAAGGCTGCACATGCACACGCCTTCGGGATCTCGACTATTGAAGGCACAACTCTTCTTTGCAGCGCACCAACTAAAGACAGCGTTGCCAACTGGACTGCGGCATTGCACATAAGCCTGACAATGCCCCCACTGTCACCGCATCGTGCCGTGGCGGCGAAAGCGCGACGAGATTCGTTCGATTTGCTCGCTTCAATGTCTCTCTCGCCTTCTTCCTCATCTGGATCGTTGCTGTCGAGTTATTTGCCACCAATGCAGCGTCGTCACAGCTCAGTTGACAGCCGAGCGACTACAAGCGTACAAGGCGTCAAGAATGGCGAAAATGAAGATGGTTCTGGACAAATGCCTCAACCAGATGCACATGACCAAAAGCAATCGACCAACGCTGCCATCACTGAAGTAGAGGTTCACGTCGAAGGCTACCTGGTTCAGCGGAATGCAGCTACATCGTCCATTATGATGAAGAAGAAATACTGCGTTTTGCGCGGGCTCGAGTTTGGTGTGTTCGAGTCGTTTGACGCGTACAGAGCTGCAATAACAGTAGCTGAAAGCGAAGAACAGCAACTCCAGCAGTGGGCAGCTACGAAAGAGCTCTTTCATGTGTGTGGTGTTCGGGAGTGGGATGGTCATGCCCGCCTTCTTCAATACCACCACGCATTTCAGCTTCAAGCGCTTGCTATAGGGTCTTCACTAAAGCAGCAGCAGCAAACAACCATATTTTGCAGTGCAACCAATGCGACGGAAAAGACCCGATGGCTTAGTGGAGTGCGAGAAGCTCTTTTGAAATACCGAGACACAGTTCTTTCTCCAACACGGCGCCAAGAATCAATGGTTGAGCGAGCTCGTCGGAGCATTTTGCGAATTGCAACTGACTCGCCTGGAGATGCCACATCAGCAAGCGAAGGATATACTGACGAAACAAGCAAAAACGCAGCTGCTAGCATCCCTGTTGATGACTATAGTCTTGCCTTGCAAGAATTTCATGAGATGATGGAGAAATATTATGCCGAACATCATCCAAGCAAGCTACACGATGTGCCCATGCTGACAGAGAAGTACCGGGACCGAGAGCAGGCGCTTGTTGATCATTTGGATCGTATTCATGGCACCAGTATAACCAGCGAGCCCCGAATGATAAGTGTGCTTCAGCGTTTGACCAGGCATCAACCATCATTATCACCTCAAACTTCGTCGTCACAGCCGCAGCTGACGCAAAGTAAGCGCTCCAGTACTGGTGTGCGCACTGGGCTAATCGACTTTGTTTCCATGTCGGGCTACTTATCCTGGTGCGACAACTCTGAATTTGTGTCGAGCTTCTGCGTGTTGTCGATCAACAAACTCGTTCGGTACCGCTCTCAAACACACCACGAGACCGAGTCACACGCTCCAATGTCGTCGTACTTGATATCTAGTGTCTACGAATTTCCTCCTCCACCGTCTTTTCGAGCTTTATCTCCACGTGCCAGTGGTGCTACCAAGCATATCTTCTTTTTGGCTGCTTCCATCGCAGTGCAAACATCGTCAAAGACACAACCCGGAGTGTTGAACGAGGAAGCGACTTCCATTGGGTCAACACAGGTAGACATCGTTTTGGCTGCACCAACTGGTGAGGACAAGCTTCGCTGGATGGCGAAAATTCGAAGTGGGCTGGGGTTCGCCCATGCCCATGCAGATAACTCCTCAGCAGTGGGAAGTGCGTCGAGTTCGGATAGCGCGCGAGTCAAAGATGGCGATACAACTTCGAAGCTGCGGCGAAAGTTGGTTGAGTACTACATTCAGCACAACCCGAGACGCGTGGGCGAAGTCGACTCTTTGCTCGCATATTTTGCTGGCCGCGAGCGTCAGCTTCTTGTGAGTTTAGATAGTACCTATGGGACAAATATCCAGCATGACGACAGCTATATATCCCTATTACCAGCTGGGAGCTCTCCAACGAATAAAGCGACCACCGCGTCCGTGCTACTCAATGGCATCAAGAGCACTCTTTCAGTCAAGCATCCAACTCTCGGACCTGACTTTAGTCGCCGCTTTTGTTCGTTACAAGGAACTAAACTCGTATGTTACCTAAATGAAGAAGGTGACGGTGCATCTACATCGCCTTCTCCAACTTTGTCGGCAGCCGTTGTCGCCATCAACACTCTAAACCCCAAACTTGCAGAGATGCTTGTATTTAGCGTCGAGACTCGCGAGCACGGTGTAGTGTTACTACGAGCTGATTCTGAAGATGTTATGGATGATTGGACTCAAGCATTAAAAACTGGTATTGATGCGAGCAGGAGAGAGCAAATCCAACAGGAGATGGATGCATTACCTGACGATGAGCCGCTTCGTCAGCTTTTTGGTATCCTGGCCAAGTTTTACCGTTCTCACAATCCAGACAAAGAGTGTGAGGTAGGAACACTGCTACGAGCATACCGTGGCCGTGAGCTTCGACTCCTTCACGAGATCGACGCGATATATCACAGCCGCTTGGCATTAGACCCAAACAATATAAGGATTTGTGACGCTGCCGGTAGTAACAGCGGCATCACTACATCCACGTCAGGAGATACCAGCGACGTAGAGATTGGTGGTGATCAAGGCAAGATAGCGATGGAGGGGTATCTGACCAAGCGGGGGCATTTGATGCCATCCATGAGGAAGCGATATTGTATGCTTGCCGATGGTCGCTTATTATATTACGTCACAAAAGAAGACAGTCGCGATCCTAAGCGCTCAACCAAGCCTCAGGGATCATTTGTCGTTACCTCAGTTGCCGACTGGAACGGGCAAACGAGTACGAGGGAATACGATCATGGTATTGAGTTGGAAGCATCGGATGGGAGGACGTTCTTTTGCGCTGCACCAAGCGCGGATGAAAAGGCTCAGTGGGTTCAAGCGCTCCAGCAATCTATTGCCACAGCGCAGCAATCAAGTAGCGAAGGTCCAGAATCTACAGCAAAGCGAGAGGATGGAAAAGAACACAGTCGTCGATCTCAGCTTCGCGAACATTTAGCGCAATTCTACCGCGAGCGGAATCCTAAAAAACTCAGTGATTTGGATCTGCTAATGACGTACTACGCTGGACGAGAGATGGCCTTACTGGAAGCAATCGATGAAGCATATAACTCGACGTTAGCCCAGAACGAAGAACTGCTGACACTGATTTCTCCTTCTGCAAAGCAGTCCGAGGCACTTCTTACGCTCAAATATGACGGATACTTGAAACAGGCAGCCGATATCTCATGGCTTTCATCACAAAACGTGTACGTATCCGTGGATGGGCTCGCAATTACATTCTTCACTACACGAGAGGCTTTCAAAAGTGGTATGTCGCCTCCATCGCAGGCCGAAGTAACGCTTGTTGCTGTCAAAGGATTGGATGGCGCCGGCCGTTTTGCAATCGAGACAACAGAGCATACGTGGATATATTTCGAGGCCTCACATGCTGCTGAGAAACGCGAGTGGATTCTTGTCCTTCAGGCCGCACTTGACAGTGTTTTAGCCCAGAATATATTAAGTGAGGAGCAAGAGGCCATGCGTGACCGCGGAAGTTCGTCAAGTCGAGTGGCAGATGTCTCTGCGCGCGGTAATCTGCTAATTCGCATGGACCTTGACTCATTAGAAAACCAAGTGAACATGACAACCGAATCCACCGCCATGCAGGCATGCTACTGTCTCCTGCAAAACACTAACGAGCTACACATCCGAGTCATTGACGACGGCGATAGATCATGGCGGTTCACTATTCGCTCTACAAAAGCGTGGCATCCGAGCCCCAACTCTTCTCCAGTTACGCTTTCGAAACCTTGCCGCTTTCCGTTCCAAATTACTACGGATCAACAATTTGTCATCAGCTGCGGTGCAGCATCGGACGTAGAGCGAGCCAAATGGATTCACCAGGTTCGCTTGGGAGCGGAGCAAGCATCAGCCCTTGAGATGCTGGAAGAACAACTGTTAGAAGTCAAAGAAGAGCTGAAAAGCAAGCCACAAACCGCGCCACAACTGGCCTCTCGAACAACGATGGCTCGCTCAAGTTCTGTCTACATTCCTTCACAAGCCCAGTCCCAAGTTGAAGATGTTGACGATGGAGTGACGAAAGGATCGGTGGCATTCCAACTTGCAGGGATGCATGACAACACCCCAAATCCTACTGATGCAGCGTCTCTATACATCATTTTGACTGAGCGTGGTGAAATTAGTGTGTACGAAAGCGAGCGTGCAGTATCTGATCGTCCTCCAGTGTACAAAGGTCAAGTTCTTGACTTTGCGATTCCTACGAACAGCTTTCCTACCGGAAATTCGCCTCAGCGACATCTACTGAAGTTATTTGGCCGCGATTCCTCGTCGGCATTGCCGGCACCAAGTGTGCCTCCACTCTCAGTTATTGTGAGAGACACACTGTCTGGACCAGCAGCAGCACGAACTAGCCACTTGTTCCCTTCATCCGATCAAGAGCGTGATATGTGGCTCACTGCACTGAATAGTTGCATCGGTATTCAGAAAGGCGAAACCCTCCTTGCAGACGAAAAAATCATCCTTACCCTTGAACAGGAAGAAAAACCTGCAGACAAACCTACGACTGATTCTATTGGCGATTCTGTTGAGCAAAATGTAGTCAATGCCGAGGTTGACGAGGGAAAACCCACGCTCAGCAAATTCACCGGTGCTGCTATGGAAGGGATACTTAATCCTTGGAATCCATCCAGTTCTGGAAAGGGAGGCAAAGCAAAGACCCCAGACCCACTATTTTTCGTATTGGTTGGATGCAGGTTGATGGGGTTTGTGTCCCAAGAAGATGCTGTGGGAGAAGAGAGCGACGCATCCAAGCCAGTGATCGACGTTGAAGCGACAAATGTAACGGACTGGGAGGCTCCACGATCAGTAGCTGGAATTGACAAGGATTATCCGCTAGAGAGCTTGGGCTTCAGAATTGATGCGTCCATCGCCAGCGGGACCACAGGTGCAGCTGAGATGTGCTTCATAGCTCCGAGTATTCAAGCCAAGCGCGACTGGGTCCGATTTATCCGCCAAGAAGTAGAGTTTGCTTTGGCTGAGCGCTACCTTGATGAGGATGCAAAAACGTTTGCACGACTTGTGGCCCAAGATTTGAATGCTAAAGCTCATGCCCAGACATATAACGTGCCACAAATCGAGGGGTATGTGCGTGTTCGCCATCACTTTCTTGGTGCGGCATGGCGTGAGCATTATCTAGTTCTTCGGGGCAGTCGACTCGTCGTTTATAAAACCGCACGTGACGCTGGGTGTGACGAACTCTCCAAGAAAACGATCGAGTCGCACGAGGTTGTAAGTGCTGCGAAGTGGACACCAGTTGCAGGAGGTGGTAGCAGTTGTGGAGGTGATCGACGATACGGCTTTCGCATTGCCAACGAAGTTGGAGGGTATTTGGAGTGCACTGTCAGCTCAGAAGCAGAAGCCCGAAAGTGGATAGATGCTATTGCTTCTGCTTCATCTGTCGATAAAGCGACCCTGGGAACGTCCAAATGGCTGAATCGTGATGTAGCATTACCGTTCATCAGCGGTGCTGCCATGGAAGGATATCTGCTTTTGAAAGATCGAGTAAAGCGCAGCCGATTTGCTCCATTATCAACATTATCAACTCGCAGTTGGAAGTCACGTTATTGTGTTCTCATGGGAACTCATTTGCTGCTATATGATAACCAAAAAGAGGCAATTTCTAGCGACATGAGCACAGACACAGACGACATAAAGCCTCCACTTGCAGTGTACGAAGTTACCAGTGTCATCGTCTTCGAGTCTGGAAAGATAACAGCCAGCGAGCGCGCGAGCGAAGCTGACACGACTACAAGCGAGGTCGAGGTCGAGTCGGACGCCGTGAAATTCACTTTTCGTGTCAGCACTGGCGGCGAGCTACGCGCCAAAGCGCAATCGACACTTGAGCGCAAGCGTTGGATTAACGCAGTTGAAGATACTCTTGATCAAGCTGCAGCTTGTATTGACGAGATAGTTCGAGTTGCCCGAACACAACAAGAGCGAGCGGCTGCGCAAGAGCAAGTAAAGAGCAAGCTACTACAAGTACAGACGGATGCATTGCGCCAGTCTATACTACTCAAAGAGGCCCTTCAGTTCGCAGCTACGGAGATCGACGCCACTAGCGACGAGTCGGATTCTGACAAATACTACGAGTCCGACAACGGAGAGCTCGAAAATAATCCTCTTCGGCAGCGCTCAAAGTCGGATTATCTCGACCGAAGCCCTGAAAGCTCGCCGATGCGACGTAAACAAGCCTTCGGTGCGCATCCATTCTCTTTCCCTCAGACTGACTCAAGGCAAGACGACACAAACAAGATCAAAAGTGACAACCCTGAACCGTGGACAATATCCGCATCCTTTTCAAGTTTCTTCAAATGCTTTTTTAGATGCTTTCCTCCTCCAGAGACACCCAAGAACTATGCAAAATTGGCAACCAGCAAGCGTAGTATTGCTCCTATGGGTGTTCCCGGATTTCCGTCAGCAGCAGCGCTAGCAAACCCTCTCTATGAATGTGACTACTACAAAGATGACGGGTATAATCCAGATGCGACTCGGTGGTAAACGATGGTATGTTAAGGAGTAAGGAGAATAGATTGCAACCACTTATTACTGCTAGCATCTCGCTGTTGAATCCTTCTCGATATTTTCATGGCCTCTTGCCTATATATGCCTTAAAAGATTCTTAAAAAAATCTCCCTACGGGTCCATTCAGGGCCTACCGAAGTAGGTCCTGTGGACAACCACGAAGAAGGCGTCTCCGGCGGGCTCGAAAGCCCGATCACTCGAGCATGTGCTCGTTCATCAGAAAGATGTTCCTCGCCGCATTGACGT
>JAASGX010000879.1:0-12435 GCA_023334415.1 Phytopythium chamaehyphon | reverse complement strand
CTCGCGGGGCCCGCGCGGCCGTTCCCGCTGCCGTCGCCCGCCGTGGGCGTGGCGCTGCTGGGCAAGGCCGCGCCGGCGCGCGCCGAGCCCGAAGGCGCGCTGCTGGCGCTCGGAGACCTGTACCTAAACGACCTATCGGAGATCCGCGCGCTCGAGGTGACCAACCGCAAGCCGCGCCGCATGCGCCTGCGCCTCGGCGCCGAGCTGCGCAAGCCCTTCCACCTGAGCGCGCGCGGATTCCAGCTCGAGAACGAGAACGTCGAGATGATGGAGGCCGAGCGCGCAAGCGCCGGCGAGGCAACGGCCAACAGCGCGGCCGCGCCCGACCAGTTCAACCACCTCCCGTCCTCCATCCTGCGCGCGTCCTCCAAGGCGGCGCTCAGCGCCGAGAACGTCTACCTCTGCGACGGCTACAACGAGCTCTTCAACCACATCGGCCGCGTCGACGAGATCGTGCTCGAGCCCAACGAGACCAAGCGCGTCATATTCTCGTTGTGCGCCAAGCTCGCCTCACAGCAAGACGCTAACTCCTCGGCCTCGCCGGCTCTATTCGCTGCTAACGGGGGCGACTCGTCCGAGGAAGAACGCATGCATCTCAGCGAGACCTCCTGCTTGGTCTTGTCGGGAAGACTGCAATTGCAGCCGTCATTTATTGACGGCGTGGGGGCCGAGGACGCGCCAGCTATGGCGCTTCCAGCCCCCGAAGTGGTCATTCCGTTTCAAGGTCAAATCTGCCGGTCGCTGCTTCGCCTCGATGTGAAAGAGCTGCATTTCGACGACTGCGTACCAGGAGGCTCGTTTGTGAAGGACTTCACCGTCTGGAACCGATCGGAGATTCCGTTGCTGTTCAAACTTGTTTCTTCAGCCTTTGACGCGTCCGACGACCTGGTCATTTGTACCGATTACAATTCGGGGTACGCTGTTGGCGACAAGACATTGCATGCAGCTGCCTACGGTCACGTAAAGATCCGGGTCACTTATCGACCGACGGAGGTATTCTTTGTTGTTCTCGTGCTGCCTACATGTAAATCATGTTGTCGTTACTTATTATTATGCATGTTACGGGGGAATTGCAGGTGGGGGAGCGTTTTTTTGAGATTCAAGCTCAAAACTTGCACGATGCGAGAAATGTGAAGATTCTCAAGATCCATGCCATCACAAACAAGGAACATCATCGGTTCGTTTTTGTGGCCCTGCGGGATATTTTGTGCTCGAAACTAATAAAGCAACTATGTGACGCAGGGAAGGGCTTTCAATCAAGGAACCCACAGGATCATACTTAATGAGCGGGAGCAAGCTAGACTTTGGAGACTGCTACACCGGAGTAGCACACTCGAAGACAATTCTCCTTCGTAACTCAACTGAAGCGGCTCTGCACGTTGAACTGTCCAGTGATCGACCAAAAGAAATTAATTTCGAGCTCAAGCTCCAGCAAAATCGAGCACGGGCAGCGCGAGGCGGTCGTGGAGAAGAGTTGGTATCACCATCGAACTCAAACGACGAGTCCAGTCGCAAAGGATCTCTATCACCCGACGGGTCAAAAAACAATTTCTCGTTCTCGAATGCTGATGGGTATGCTCTCGACAGCGACGAAGAAAATGAAGACAATGAGGTAGGTCTCAGTTTTACTCGTATGATTGGATGAGCTATTAACTAAATGAATGTTAGGGTGACTTTTATGAGGACGAATTTACAGGGAAGCGGCACTCGTTTGAAGAAAGCCAACTAATGTTAGGCGACATTGACGATGCTGATGATGATTTCGAGTTCGACCGGGAGCCGCGCTTGTTTCCTCGATCGCCACCGACTAGCCCGAAGCCTCGGCGTACCCGAAGTAGTGTGGAAGGGCGCAAGAAACCGACCCGCTCAAAACGAAAGTCCTCGAAAGTGTCATCTCGTGTACGGGACTTGATGTACGAGAGTGGGGCGGACAGGTACGCTTACCGATATTTCGTTTAGCTCTCTCTGACGAGTCTTCCCACTAAATGTCCATGTATGGCTTCAGCCTTTGCTCATCGCCCGAACGTAATTCTCGTTCGGAAGGACGAAAACGTTTGTCTTCCAGTGAAGGTGTGAATGCGTCAAACTTTTTGGTCGAGACTGTTGACTTGCCACCAGGTGTGGAGCGTACTATTGTGATTTGGTATACACCAACAACCGTCGCCAATGCAGAGCTATCTTATGGAGACAACTTGGACGGAGCCGACCTGAAAGGATGTCGCCTTCTGAAACAAACATTTCGCGTGTCATTCCGATGCTTCTTGCTTCAAGGACCATGGCAGCAAGCTCAGTCCCGCGTGTACGATCGCACGCTAGGAAAGTCAATCCACATTCGTGCCCGGACCTGCACGTCGATTGTGACTGTGACGCCGTCAGTGCTGCATCTTGGAGACTGCAATATCGGCGAGCTGAAGAGCAGCTCGTGCATGCTTACGAACCATTCCGAGCTGCCCACCGTGGTGAAGCCGATTGTAACTTCAAAAGTGATTTCAACTGTGCCTAACGACGACATGATGCTTGGACCCAAACAATCGACTGAGCTAAAGATTGAAATCATCCCGCGAAAAACAAACCCGAACTACTCGCGTCTGATTTCTGTCATAAACATGAAGAACAAGAGTAATATACCGCAGATCTGCGTACGATCAAGCAACATGGACGCCCACCACGTCATCTATCACTCATTATTCTACAAGCTTCTGACTCAATCCAGATCGGCATTTTTAAACTTTGAGCACGTGACGATCAACTCCGTCGGAATCCAAGTGTTTGATCTGGAGAACATTACGAACGCACCGCTTCATCTGAATCTCCAAAGCTCAGATGGAATGAGGGTGAGACTGTATTACATCAAACCTCCGTTCCCTGGGTCAGCCGCAAGAATTTCAACAGCCAGGAATCGAGAGGAAGGCAGTGGAGACAGGCAGCAGCAACTTGGACAGATATCTGGAGCTACTAACATTGCAGTTGGGCGGCTATCAGGAGTTGGCAATAATCTTGTCGCTTCGAGCGGAATAAGCCAAACTGTTATACGCCCAATTCGACGCCGGCGGTCATTTGGAAGCGTCGCCGAGCTAACGGAAAAGAATCCGGGCTTTAAACGGAGCACTGCTTTGGCTCTTCAGCGCCATTTGAGCAAGAGACTGAGTACAGCGTCAACCATCACCGGAGCAAACATATCCCAGCCTGGCGGAACTCTTACCGCATCAACTTTGGTCTCTCCTTCCTATGACGGGCCCAGGATGCGATTTGATCAGCTTCCTTCAATGGGGAGTGAGGGATGGCTTGACGAAAGCCACACGCGTTTAATCGAAGGCGTAACAGTGGCAACGACAGGGTACCCGACGCATCGAACATCAATCGAGAATGAGAGTAAAAACGAAGAGCTAGACGAACTGTTGTCCCTGTTTGACAAGTCAAGAGCAGAGGTCGAGCAATATTGCCACAGCGTCATTCCTTCACCTGATAAAGAGCAAGACATTGTTGGAATGATTCGCGACCGGAACAAACGTCTTCAAGCGCTTATTACTCAGAAGACACTTGTACCGCTGAGCAGCAACAAAGAACGAAATATCCGGCTTCCCGCGAAGTCTCGCCAACGTATCGTTGCTGTATTTGCTCCAGCGTCAAATGAAGCGGCACATAACAACGAAGGTACCAAGACACGGATTGAAAAACACAAAGTATTAATCACGCTCCCTCCTGGTGGTAACAAGAAGGCGATAAATGAAGCATCTAAGTTCGAATCTAACAAGCCCATCTGGGCTACATCCAAACATCCCTTTGATACTCGCCCATCGGTGCGTGAGCTCTTGTTGAAGGGTCGAGTGTGCCGCTCTGTTCTGAATGTGAACCAGAAGAATATCAACTTTGGACGGATAGCTGCATCGTCTAAAAGCTCGAAGCGGCTTGTGGTTCAGAACATGGCAGCAGTGCCTCTAGTCTATAGTGTTGAGAAGACTGGCTCAATTTCATCTGGGTTCCTTCAGATCAAGGAAGGTGAAGTTGGCGTCGTCAAAGCTTTCGGCACGAAAGAAATATGCTTCGAGTTCCTGCCAACACTAGCTGGCCCATTTGAAGAAAGGCTCAAAATTGTCAACGTTCAGGACGCGAGCAACTCAGTGTCTGTTATTATCAAAGCGAAGGTGGTGAAGAGAGAGACGTTTAAACTGCTTCAAGCAGGAAAAACGCTGGCACTCGGCAAATGCCTTGTTGGGGAGCGTAGCGATGAGATCAAGATTAGCATTCGGAATATGAGCCGCAAGAAGCGAGAGTATGTCATTCAACTGGACCCAGCGTTCAGTGAGGCAACGCTGCGTCCAAACTTTTTCTTTTCGATCGATGATACCCCCGCAACTACAATTACTCAAGCACAGGAGAAGAAGCTGGACGAAGAACTTGAGAAACTGGAGCATAAGTTGCGGATCGCTGTGACGAAGAAGAAAACGGAGAAGATAGAAAAGTTGAATGCAAAGATCTCTCGAGTGAAAGCGCTGTTAAACGGCGAACAAGTATTGGATGGATCACTGACAGATACCGAGTCGGATGCTGGTGGACCGGGTGCAGGCAGCGAGAGCGGGGAAGCCGAGTACTACGACAGCAACAGTGAATCCGAATTCTCAGATTCGGAGTCCACTCCCCGTCGCATCAAAACGCGGAAGAAGGGTGCTCTCGACGTTCGAAGCAACTCTCCATCGCATTTGACGATGGCTAGTCCAAGCTCAAATAATCTTACTTTTTCCGTCGATGCCGAAGCGACCTGCCGAATTATTGCCTACGCGATTTTCAAGCCTGCTCCAATCGACAACGATAGTATGGGGAAGGCTTCTGGAAGCCGGGGTCACAAATCGAAGAAGCGACAGCAGCGCCGTGATTCGACGCCACTCATTGGGGTTGGCAAATTCTTACTCTACGAACAACAGAACAAGGATGTACTCAAAGATCTACAATACAGCGCTGAGGTGTACTCTCGAACTCCGGCTGGAGAGAGTGCCTTCTGCCAGGCTGTTGGTAGAAATTTGCCGCCTCCTTCTCCAATCTCACACGGTGTGCCTCGATTCCCTAGGTCTCAAGCAAACAACGGACTCCTGGAGCTCGCACGAGAAGCGAAGCAAAGCAGGGCGCCAAACTTGACAGCTATCAATACTGTAGCTGAGCCGGCGGACTCCACGTTTGCCAGCGACGAAAAAATGCAACTCGATCCATCGTCTCCGCTCCACGCGTTTGAGCAGAAACTATTGGTTGCTGTAGAGCCGGACGAGTATTTTGTTTCTTCATCCTTTGGTCTATTGATTCCGATTGAAGAGAGCCCCACTGGTTTTCGCGGATGGACTGTGAGACTATCCTTGCCAGAGAAATTTCACGTCCCGCAAACCGTGGAAGTGAAGTGGAGCCCAACGTCTGCATTGCGGCATATGCTAGGAGTTTCTTGCTTCATCAAAGCAAGCAAAGGGTGTGTAGCGGGGGAAACTGTGTCCAGTCCAGGCGGCATGAACGTCCAAGGTAGCATTACCCTGATTCGAGCAGTGGTGGAGGCACACCAAACGTTGGAGCTCAACTTGAAGTGGTGTTTTGCTGAGTCTGCAGGCTTCGCTCCAACGACTGCACTATCATCCGTTCTTAATCGAGCGATGATTGACGCTGTCTCAAGAGCGTCTGAGATACCTGCAGGTACTATCGATTTTTTTAGTGTGCCACCAACTGCTGCCAATGCAGAGCAGGAACTGCTATCGGTGGTTAGTGTTTCACTGGTTAAATCGACCCAACGAGCGTTGTGGCTTGACAAGGACTCTATCGATCTGGGAGAGAGTATGCAAAATGTTGACACTGAAGGCGAATTTGTGATAAGAAACACCTCTCATCAAGCTGCACAGTTCCTCCTTATCGCCTCATCAAGCCGAGATGTAGGTGCTAGTGCTGCCTCAATTGGTACGTCAACTCTATGTGGTGGAGAAATAACCTTCAAGAATTCAACCGGGACTGTCGAAGCTGGGTCAGATACTACGGTTTCCTTTTACTTCAAAGGCTTTATCCCAGGCCAGCACGTCGAACAAGTGATGGTCAGGAACCTGAATGATCGAACCGAAACATCAACATTGACGATCAATGCCCGAGTTGTTCGGCCAGTGTACGTGCGCATTCCAGAACTGGACCCACAAAGCACGGGGAAACTGGAAGTGCTGAATCTTGGTGCTTGCTATGTGACCCCCGAGATGCAAGACACAACCGTGGATAGCCCGAATCTGTCTCTTAAATTTAGCAAGGTGCATAAGCTGACGCTGCATAGCCAAGTGGACGAACAGCTTATTGTGTGTGCATCCTCGAATCTCAAGACACAATGTTACGTTTACGAAGATGCGCGCTTGCATCGCGAAGCGGCTAATGTTGTGCTGAAAGGCAGAAGTACAGTCGACCTTTTCGTTGCGTTTCGTCCTCGCCTGTCAGCTGATTCGTTCCGTACTGGCTCAACACGTGACCTTGTAGGCGGTATTCGCATGCAGTTGTTTTCGATGGGGCCTGAGGTTGTTCTTGCGCAGAATATGGAAGAGAGGAAAGAAATGGTGGCGGAGTTCACAGTCAAGTTTGTTGGAGTTGCAGGTGTGAGTCTCGCTCGAGTGTTTCCGTCTTCGATTGATTTTGGTGTCGAGCACAACACCGGGATGCAACAGGCGTGCAAGATGCATGAAGGGCACTTTGAGCTCATTAATGCCAGCAAGGCACTGCCCTTAGCGTACAGATTGTTTGTAGTGGATGTTACTGATGACTACTCCGACGATGATGAGTCGCTGCACGTCTCTTTAAAGCACGAGAAAGGTGAAATTTCTCCAGGCGAAACCGGCATTATCGAGTTTCGGGCCATGGCGTACACGAATGGTCTATTTCGTCGGCGTATCCTCGTGGAAAACATTCATTATCCAGGAAAAGTCAGCTTCGTGGAAATTGTGCTATTTGTTGACAGCGGTGAACTTGAATGTCAAGTTCTTTCCCCTACTCTTTCGCCAAATTTGCTTGAGGCCCAGCCAACTGCGTTCGCGCAAGAATTGACTACTATCGACGTGGGTGCAGTCAACGTTATCAAACTTGAGGATGAGCTGAGTGACGTGGCGTCCATGTCCGAAAGTGAAATGGAGATGATAAACCGAAAATATCGTATCTATCGCGAGTCAACTTTCGAAGGCTATGAGTCTGGTAATATGTGGCTACGGTTGACGAACACCTCGAAAAAAGTTGTGGCAATTCGTCCGTTCAGCACACTCCCGCTTGTATTCAGGTGGACGAATGAAGCATCAAAGGAATATTTACCGCCTGGCCATGAATGGTATGAACTTGTTGCACGCTCCACGTCAATCGAAGAGGCTCGAAAACTTCAGGCGACTGACCTCGCTGAACGCGATGCAGCATCAAGAATTGTATTCTTTGGTAGCGCGCATGAGCTGGAGCCGAATTCTTCGTGCTGCCTATCCTTTCAGTTTGCCAAGATCGCGACAACGATGGCGCTACCATCTGACATCATTGAAGCAGGTAAACTGTGTTCATTTCTTGGAATGATTGGGCTACAAGGCTTTGAACTTGGCAACAGTTGTGACGAAACTGCGGAATCGACGAGCAACGGATGCACCTTAAAGACATTACGAGTCGTGGGATCGTACGGCGAACCATCGTTAGTGGTCGCAGAGCGCCATATTTCGTTGGGTAAGATCGGGTATTCTGTCGGCTGGAAGTCATCTGGATTCTCCGTTACCGTTCGAAACGTCTCGGATCTCAACTGTATGTTTACAATCGCAAATCTACCAGACTATGTCCGCGTTCTTCAAGTACATGGCGCAGATGAAGCGAGCGTTCAATGGCAGAGAGACCATATTGAGCAAACTCAAATCCCGTCTCTTCGCTCGCTTGCATTGCAAGCAGATAGGAGCCTCGTGAGTTTCAGCGATACTCCAGGGAGAAAGGCATGGAAGCTCCCAGCGCGAACAGCGTGCATTGTAGAGTTGGAGTTGGCTCAGTCTGCTCAGGTAAGAAATTATCCATTGAATTGGTCTGCGAAGGCGATATTGATAATTTCTTTATTTTACGCAGGGGCTGGCTGCGGGATTGCACAGCTTCTCGCTACGATTTCTCAACTTGTACAATCCACACAACATCGAGGATGTCTCTGTTCGCGCACAGATTGTGTCAAGCTATGTGGAGCTTGTTGTTGACCCTGAGAGCTCTCATTTTGGTGGCGGTACAGTTGCAGGGAGTGAGGATCCTTCCAGACATATTGCGTTTTTACCGCCAGTGATCGTGCCTCCGCCCGCTGATGCGTCTCAGCATGCGTCTAACTTCTGGTTCACACTGCACAATGTGTATGATGAAGATTTGTCGGTGAAGGTATCAACCGTGACATCAGAAACGCTGAACCAGACGCTCGAGTTTTTATTAATGCTTCGAACGGCAAACACACCACTCAGCACAGTTGTTGTTGCTCCAGGCGACTCCATTGATATCCGAGTCGTGTGTCACGTCTTACCATCAGCTCGACTCCATTCCGTCCTTCCACTCCCAGTTGATGTAGAAGTGGGATCGGATATTTTTGATCTGGGTAAGGTGCGGCTCGATGTTGCATTACACAGTGTGGAAGGAGCCGCTCAGCGCGAGATAATCGAGGTCAAGGGAAAGCTCATTCCAGGGAAGACCTTCGCACTTTCAGCGTCGAGTTTGCACTTTTTTGCTGCGGCGACGGAAGTACCCCCTGAAGTGTTACCTGGACAGTTGGCAATGGCACTTTCAGCAAAAAGCGGAGCAACCCGGGATGTGGGGCTTTCAGGCACTCCTGGGACTTCAACACCACCAAGCGGGATTGCGTACCATCTTCGCAACTCGAATGAGAGCTTCTTTGTGCGAAACCCTTCCTCCGTGGACGCGCTAAATTTTCTGATTGAACCGATTCCAATCTGCTATCCCGGCTTATGCCTGATAGAGGGCACCAATCCATCGGATATGTGTGCAATGAGCGAATCAATCCAAGCTGTAGCAGTACCTTCATCAGGGTCCATTTCGCCTGGAGAGACGGTAAAGGTCTCGGTGCATTTGGAAGAAGTGATGGCATCGGAGCCTGGATTGTATGCGGAAGACTCTAACAGCCCAAGTAGTCGATCTGCAATGCTCCACAAAATGCGTCACCACCCCTCATGGCGCAGCAACTCGTGGGGAGCTGAGATACTAGAGCCAGCAACCGAGGGAAATTCTCAGAACCACATGTTTCTAATTGTTCGAGATGCGGACTTACCAGTTGACACGGGAGTCACGGCTGAGGTTGACATCCACCTTGTCCTTCAGCAAAGCCCCATGGAGAATACTAAACAACTGACTGCTGTTGATCGGGCGCTCATGGAAGCTGCGTTCGCGACAAGAGATAGACGGGTAGCCAAGTCAAGAAAGGTGTATCCTCCACGGCGTCTGTCGACACACCATGAAGACGCGCCAAGGGAGTTACCAGAGTCTTGTGGAATCGACAACTTCGACGAGTTTGATATATCCTCAATCCGATCTGGACCGTCGACACGTCCAAACCAGCTACCGGTGTTAGGCATCCGAGGATGCACACCCGTGGAGTATTCGTCTCTTGACAACTCGCGATATGTAATTGATGTGGGGCAGCATACCGTCCGAAATGGTGGCGAGGTCGAGTGGGAGATCACGATCGAGTGTATCTTTCCAACAACTGCTGCCGAGAGTAATGGAGCGGACTCGGCTGAGTATCGTCTTGCAATTGTTGATCAACTTTCGACCTCATGGCTCCAGCTCAACCGCGATCGCGGGACGCTCGACCGTGGTCGCAGTTATCAAAGTATCGTGCTTTACTTTTTGCGAGACGTGATCGGCGTGTATTCGACATTCATTGTTTTGCAGAATATCACTAATCCGTCAGATCTAAAAGTGATCCACGTGCGTCTCGAGGTAATCGCGGATTTAAATTCACTGCGGAGCCTGTCATCGGGCCTAGATCCAGCAGCAAACCTCTTCCGCGTACTCGTCTCCAATAACTCGACAAGCAAGCGGATGCGAAGATCGAGTATCGACGTATCAAATGTGCCGCCTTCTTTGGGAGCCGGCGGGTCTGGACTCGTTGTGGACTACAGCGAAGTGTACTACCACAAGCTCTACCAAAATCACTCAATTGTGATTGAAAACTCGTCAAGTCTGAGCCTTGATTTCATCTTGTCGAGCAACGCGCGGCCACAAGAAGTAACTTTCTCCATCTCACCGACATCCCTCAGTGAGGTCTCCACCATCACTATTCCCGCCCATGGCCGAATGCAGATCTTTCTACACTTTCGCCCACTTCCAAAGCCTCGTTCACGAGTGGATGAGAGTAATGGGGAAACTGAGCTGGGATCAAACCCATCCTGGGCACGAGAGATCGAGCTGTACGTCAGCTGCCGCCTAGTCAAGGATTTCCGCGAAACTGTGACGTTGCATGCCATTTGTAGCCAGCCCCAGTTGATGGTAAGTATGGCAAACAGCAAAGCTGACAACATTCTTCAGCAGGCTGAGTCGTCAGCGGTCGAGATGTCGAGTCAGCCAAACTTCCTTGGTCTTGTGTTTGTGATGCCAGACGCAATTATGGCGAACATGGAGCATGCTACAACGGCTGCGCAAGAATTTGACAAATTCATGGTCGTCTACAATGGCAAAGATAGCTCAAATGCGCGCCTTGCCGTGCGCAACAACAGTATGTTTTTCAATCTTGCGGTAGACCATGAGCTCACCAAGGAGGGGGCAGTGGAGATTGATTACTTGGATCGGAGTGTGTGCGCGGGCCGAAGATCTACGCTGCTTGTAACCATTCGCCCTTTGAGCTGTGTAATTTTCCGCGTTACTCCTGATGTTGAAATGCTGTGGAAGCACCATCAGCTTTGGGATCACAGTGTCAAGGAGCACGTCACGCTGTATAATATGAAGCAGTTCGCTGAGCACTACCAGGTCACATTGTGCTTCACCTGCAGGTGTGTTACGTCATGTTGAAAGTGTGTCTACTTTTCTTGCCTAACGAGGATGATTTTGGATTGTTCACAGTAATGTTGCTAGCTTCTACATTCCGCCTAACATCACTGACAGCTATCCTTTCTCAGCACTTGAGGACATCATTGCAAAGTTCCTGCAGGTGCGATTGAAGAGCTCCTTGATCATGGTTGCTGTGCGTTGTGACTGAGAATGTTTTCGAAATGCATCAGAACTATGTGTCGACTTGGCGTTCAATTATCTCGTACTATGAGCCAACAATTGGGGTCGATGCTTCGAGCAAGAGCGGGGTGACATCTGGCCGACTAGGGGAGATCCTTCGCCACGTCGAGATCGCACTTGATCAATCGTCACCACTGAGTCCACGGAACGCGGAGACTGGAGGTGTGGCTGGAGCGAGATCAACGCCGGACTATGACGACTCTATCGTATCGCAGGCGTTCGCAGCCATTGGCGCGCGCGATGATTTTCGGCACGTACTACAGAAGTACCGCGCGTTGTACTTTGATTTCTACTACATTACGGATGAGCTTGTGTGGTACGGCGTGCGGCGCAGCACTGTGCGTCACAGCCTTGTGCTCGCAGATCTTGCTTACGGAATGGTGTTCAACCACGACGTGTTCCGGACATTTTTGGTGGATCGTGGGGGCGACAGCGTGAAAGCAGCAACCTTTCCGCGGTTGCTGCTTCCGTGGATCCGACAGCTCGGTCACTTCCTCAGCTACTTCCCCGAGAACCAAGAGGCGACACGACCACTGCGCCAGCTGCACGACCAGCTCCGCAAGTTTGAGTTGCCGGTATAACGATTTCTCGACATCCCCGCGCGTACGCGCAGATTGGTGTTCAGAGTGAACAACACTAAGGCTCGAATCAGATTTTGCACTGTCCTCAATAAATGTATCGATCGCCTGCTAGCCCTCGCCGGTGTCCAGTGCCTGTCTGTCTGTTCATCGGGCGAGTGCAGCAGCCGCGACCATTTCTCCGTCCGCGCGAATGCCAACCTTTTCTCCATTTGAAAACCAAAACTATGTGATGTGCGCCGTAATCAGAAAGTGTAGCCATCACAATATCTCGAGCTTGCTCCGGGCTGGGCTTCCAAGTCATCAAGCTCGTTTGCGTTGAGGGCTCTGGTGCGTTGAGGGCTCTGGTGCGTTGCGTGCGTCATATCGGAGACGAATATTCCGGCTTTCGCTGAAGTAGAAATGACGCTTCCGATCTGTCGAAGAACCTTGGTTCGCCACTTGTCGACCTTAGCCTCGCCACTGGAAGTCGCTTATCAATGCTACAGTCGTTATCTATTGAGACCCGTGGTCACAGTCGTGACCGGGATCCCCGACAGGCTTGGCAAGAGGCTTGGCAACGAACTGAAAGGCGTTTTACAGTACCACGAGTTTGCATGATAAACGGGTGAACGAGAGGGACACTGATAAT
>JAASGX010000878.1:0-12470 GCA_023334415.1 Phytopythium chamaehyphon | reverse complement strand
TCGTTGGCGACCGCCTGCGCCTGATGCACAACCTGCTCATGTACAGTGGACGCTACGGCGAGCTGGAGGAGATTGTGCGCAAGTGCTTCCGTCGTATCAAGTGGATCCTCATTGACTCGGAGGTGTAAGTTGCCTGCGTACTCGAGAATGCTACGAGATGCGCAGCTACTGTCTACAGCAGTTGCATGTCAGAGGCCCAGCAGAGGTCGACCAAGCGCGTTGCCATTCCATTGAATGGCCGGCCCATTCGTGCTGACCATCGGGCTATGTATACTTGGATAATTGAGAATCAAAGGTTAGAGCCGAAACGCATTGCTGCTATGTCTGGTCGCTGGGACTCGATGGTGGCGTCGGTTAGTGTGGCATGACACTTTTCCTTTTAGACAATGGACAGTCACAACACAAAGCTGTCGGCGAGGATTGGCATCCGACGCGATGAATCTCGGCCTCTCACGGCGATGGGGAATGCTGAGCTCAAGCTCGAGTCAACACAGGCAAAGCGAGCGCCATTGTCTGGCCGAGGCACCGGGGAATTTGACGTACGGCAGTTCCTGCTCGACCAAAAAGCTGATCAACCGCTGCACAAGAGTTCACTTTTCCGCGGGCCCGCATCAACCAGCAACAGCACCGGTCGTCCCGGATCTCCAAAGTCTCCACCGACACTCCGCGAGACGAAATCCCGCAAGAAGTTGCTGCCTCGGATGGACATCACGCAGTCGACCGGTTCGCTGCCTCGACCTTCTACTACGCACTCGGACGCTCTTCACACACGAAGAACAAAGTACAACGAAGCCAACAATCCCGAAGAAGACGATTGCATCTCGCATTTTTACACGCTTGAGCGCATGGGCGAAAGCTGCTATCACGCCGTGCAAAATCGCAACAAAACGTGGCTTTTTCTTCCTGGTGCTGAAGAGAGATCGAAAGGTGGGGCTAGCAACGGCAACAGTGCTCTCACTGCGATTGAGCGGCCTTCGCGTCGTGCGGATCTGCTAGATCTCCAGCGGTGCTACGATGCAGCACTGCAGTTTGTGAACAAGAAACACGATCGTGATGTTGAGTGCAGTGATCGTCTTGCCATGGTCGATCGGGATTTTGTGGCGATGCAAGCACGCGTAAGTGACAAATACGCTTCTCGTGTGGCTGGTGAAGGCGACGCTGATGAAGTCGTAGCGGATCAAAAAGTTCTCGCACGACTATTCTTCGAACAAAAGTGGGCGGATGTGGTGCTTGGGGAGCTAGAGGCCATGTTGACGGTGTCATTCCTTGAGCAAGGTATTGTGCTGCGGAAAACACGCATCCAGTACGCTCAAGCGTTCTTTCACCTCGAAAAACTGTACGCTGGGCAGTGGAATCGTCTTAACGGTGCTCTTGACGACCTCGAGCGGCTACGCGCGGATAGTCGACGAACAGATGAGATCCATGACCAACGCGTTCGTGAGATGAAGGAAAAATACGAAGGCGAGATCAAGCGCTTGTCAGCCGTGTTTGATGTCACCAAGAGCGATATGGAACGAAAAGTGGCCGAGTCGAAGGACCAAATGACCAAAATGGGGGATACAATGAAGACTCTCAATGCAATCTTTCGCCAAATGCGAGAGGATACTGACAAAGTAAAAGCGGTTGAGCTACGCGAGAATTATATCAAGCTCGAGCAGAAACACGAGGCTGTCTGCGAGGAGGTCGCGCGACTTCGGCCATTAGTCGATCAAAATGCTCAATTGTCAACACAGCTCGAGGATCTCATGCGTGAACGAGAGCAGTTCAAGGATGATATGGCTCAGCTCGACGTATTGCTGAACACCAAAGACGAGACGATTGCGACGTTAATGGAGCGTCAGAGCGATTTGCTGGCGGCACAAGAGCTTCGTGAGGCTAAAGAGGAAGAAATGCGGTTGCGTGCAGCGGAGGAAAAGGAGGACGAAGAGTATGAAGATAATGAACCGGTTGGCGATGCGACTATGGCTATTACGGATGATACCGATGGCTCAGGGTCTGCTTCCACACCATCTTCGCGTAAACGATCTCGTCGGTCCGGGTCATCAGTCGTGTGTGTGCGATGTAAACAAGATTTGCGATCAATGTCGGCTAAAGGTGGTGTGACTGAAAGCTCGTCACGCACGCTAAACGTGTCTGGTGCTGATGATACTGATGAATATCCTGGAAGAGATCCACCAGCAGCCACTGAACATCATATGCAGTCGAAACGTAAGCGCATTCAATGCTTGTATTTCCGTATTTTGCTACCAAATCTTCGTGGGCGGCGGCCGCAGCGTGAGCCTGCGTGGACGTTTAGCTGCATGCGAGCAATCCTCTTTTCCAAGCAAATAGATGATGCGATGACGAGAAGAAACGGCGGGACTTTCCCGTCTCGAATCCGGATGCCCGAGTTTGTCTACTCCTGGTTTGCACCTTGGCGGTCAATCAAAGATGGAAAGCTTGAAGCCGAGTTCGGAGTTGAAGCTGCAGTCAAGCCTATCGAAGTTGATATCGTGGCCGATGATGGCGACGACCCCCATGACGATCCATCTGTGCGCTCGTTTTTGTCATCCGAGCAGCGACAGATGCAGGCAGATGAAGAAAGGTGGTGTCTTTACTATGGTGTGAAGGCACTCGTCCAGCAAGGCTATCTCGAGGCCAAACTGTTCCTGTCACTCATGGACGAGAAATTCGGGGAAGACGAGCTTGTTTTCATGTTGTATTGCTACCAGTTGCTAGACGTCCTAGTTGGAGGAAAGCTGAATTGGGGCCCGCTCCGGGATAAAGTGGCATATTGCTCTTTTGCCCGAGAGTTCGAGAATCTATATGGCTCACCTTCCTCTCCGTCTTCAAGACCACCTGCTGTGGTACCCAAGACCATTTGGATTTCGCCATACCACGCTTCGCTAGCCACAAGTATCGTACTAGCTCGAGCCACTGAGTCAGAGCGGGAGGCACTTGATCAAAAGATGATGGCTTACGTCGTCACCAACGTGCCGGATGACGAGCGGCCTCTTGTATTCCTCACCCCCGAACAAATGGGGATAAAGGGGGACATGTTCGGCAGGAAAAAGCCGCATCGAAGGCACACGGATGATGACGAAGAGGAAAGTGATCCGCCCCAGTTCATTGACGCGCACCTGTGGGTGGAGCTGATGATGCTCGAGTACAAAGAGGAGCAAGCTCATCGTCGAGCTGCCATTCGACTTATGTTTCAGACCGCCACGGCATCTGTAACGAATGGCGAGATTGGTAGCATGGCAATCGGTGCGACCAACGGTGCAACGATGGATATGGAGCAGTTTCGTGTCATGGTACGCACGTTGAACGACGAGACGCCAGCATTTGTGGTCGCGACGCTTTTCCGCAACGCGTATACAAAGGGGAATGGGGTCGTAACGTTCGACGCGTTTATGGAGGCAGCCGAGACCAGCCAGTTCTTCTCTACATGCATGCGATTAGAGAGTCCCGCGTCCTGCCTTGCACGACTTGCAAGTAGCTTTAGCAAAGTCGTCTCATCGTCCACATCGCCCATGCTGACTGCTGTAGCGACAAGTTCC
Source organism: Phytopythium chamaehyphon (assembly GCA_023334415.1). NCBI lineage: Eukaryota > Oomycota > Peronosporomycetes > Pythiales > Pythiaceae > Phytopythium > Phytopythium chamaehyphon. The sequence continues at coordinate 8,931 of JAASGX010000878.1, read as the reverse complement.
CGTGCCGCATTTCTCGTAGAAAAGCTTTTTACGATTCTTCGGCACGAACTCGCTACTATGGTTGCTGCTTTGCCACTCTGGACAAGGAGCGTGACCGACGAGCTAGTTTACGATATATCCTCGACGCTTATGGGTTCCGATGACGGAAATGGAGGTGGAAGTGTTGCATTCACGGATGGAATGCGGCTGCTGGCATCTTTCCACCGCCTTATTGAGTACTTGCAACTAGTCAAGCTTGTAAGGCGCGAAGTTACGGGCGAAGCGGTGAGCTCAAAACATATCTTCAGCATCGAAAAGGCTCTCAATGCACTTGTCGATAGCGTACGCCTTCGAGACAAGTCCTCGTACGTTATTTTCATTTGTGTTCTTTTGCATTCATGTGATGCCATGCTCAATTCTTTGTTGGTATTCAGGGTCGAGCTGCTTATAGACACTGTAAAGCAAAAGTTATGCGTTAAACGCGTTCAACTTGCGTTCCGGCAGCATTTACAGCGAGAATTTGGAGCACCATTGGCAATGCGTGCGCTGCTTCATCGAGACTATGGACGAAGTCTGTATGCACCGACGGTGACTCCAACATCTTCGTCCGCGCCCATGCCTTCTTATCGTACTAGAAACGCTGTGCGGACTCTTGAATGGCTGCTCAGCGTGATTTCAAAGATTTTTCGCTTGTCGCTTCAATCAGATCGCGTGCCAACGCTCCTACTAGAGTTGAGTAGCGTTAGCAGCGCTATTGTGAGCTCGACAAGCCAGCATCTCCTCGACTCACCTGGCTCGGCATCGGCAGGAAGCAACGGAATCGGGCCGGCGCCGAGATCTGTCCTACTAGAGTTAGTGTACGACTTCTTCATCAGCAGATTTGGAACTCGGTGGGAAGCAGAGAAGCTCATTCACGATCTCTTTACTACTTGCCGTGGCGCAATACGGGGGGAGATCCCTGGAAGCGAAAGCGAGCGAGGCCACCCACTCGCGTGGCTGTTTGGCTATGTGTGCTGCATGGATGCCTTACCACCATGGTCACGAGCTGCTGAAAGTTCTTCTGACGACGGTGGAAAGATGCTGGACGATCGGATTCTAGGTCAAAATGAAGCGATGGCGTTTGTGCAAGCAATTGTCCGCTGCGGTATGCACCGGTTTGCTCTATTAGACCCGCAATTTGCCACTCGACCAGTAGATGAAAGCAGTGATGAAGAAACACACATTCGAAGACAGCCTAACGAGCGATGGAGCTGGCCTGCGGACTGGATCGATGTGCTGACGGCGGAGAAATTGCTGGTTGTTGCGTTCGAACAGCTTGGTATCGACCAGACGCAACGCATTCGATCGCGCTTGCGTGCTGAGGCTGCTTCCGTCGACTCAAACGACGACGCTTTGGACGCCAACACGTTCTTGGTGTTGGCGTTGCACGAATGGCGACGATATATGACATTGCGCATGAACGAAGTTCGCGCCATTTGCCGAACCCTTGAAAGTGACGAAGTCACGCATTTTGAGCGCGTGCTGCCACTCGAGACGATCGCGACCGTGCTCCAAAAAGCGGGAGTCATGTTTAGCGGAGACGAGCTGAGCATGGTGTTTCGTCGGCTCCTCACGACTGAGCCCCCTCTGGCAGCTGGTGGCACTGGGCCAACGCGGCCTTCTAGACCTTCGAGCTCCGCCTCGGCGTCAACCCCACTCGCAGTTACCAAGGAACGGCTCAGCGAGCGCATCGCAGCTGCAAGCTTTCCACTTCTTGCACGGGAACCTCTCAATCGCCTCGCCGAAGTCGAAGATGCAGCATCGGAGGCATTCAAGATCGCGCCGAACGCGCGCCTGGGTCTAGACCTGCTCCTGCGCTCGTGGCGAGAGTACGAAGACTCCGCTCGCGAGCTCATGGAGAAGCTGCGGCACGTCGGCAAGAGCAACGACATCCAAGCCGAGGCATTCTCTCGCTCCGGCGTGGGTGCATCTCCAGCTCCGCAGCAGCGCCAAGTACTGTATCTGAGCTCCTCCACATCGGGCAACGTGTCAAGCCAGGACGTCGCGCAGCTCGAGGCCGCGCACTCGCTCTTCCTGGAGCGGCTCGCAGTCGCCACGAATATCGTTGCAAATGCCGATAACGAGACTGCAGAGGTAGCAAACTCCAACAATACCAACAACGCTCCGCCACGGCCTCGACTAGGCAGCTCGTTGGCAGTGAACATTCGCGACGGGACTCTGCGGCTGCTGGATGACGAGAAGGCCCGGGAGAATGCTGTGAACGAGGCGTGGAAATGCCTTCGCCAGCTGCTCGTCGGCCTCGCTCGTCTCCGAGCGCGCGCAGGCCTCGGCTCCGGCGCGTTGCTCGACGCCCGAGACGGTCAAGATACCGCCACGTTATCAGCCTGAAACCGTCAAAAAATATAGCCATGTAGCCATGCAGTACGGTTACATCCAGAAAAAATAAGAAATAATTTACGAAAATAGTATCCATCCAACCACAATCTCACAGACAAGCTCGATCATCATGGTAAGGCGTCGGTGCTAATGGACTTGGGCTTGGTGGGGCTGTAGCTGACGCTGTGGGCTGTGGAAAGCGCGTGTTCCGGCGGTTCCCGTCTCAGCACGGAGACTTCATCCACGACATGGCGTTCGACTTCTACGGCAAGCGGCTGGCGACGTGCAGCTCGGACCGCAAGATCAAGGTCTGGGAGGAGCGCGGGGACGAGTGGCGGCTCGAGTACGAGTGGAACGCCCACCAGGCGAGCGTTTGGAAGGTGGCGTGGGCCCATCCGGAGTTCGGCCAGATCCTCGCGAGCTGCTCCTTCGACCGCACGGTCTCCATCTGGGAGGACCAGGGCACGTACGTGCACAGCAGCAGTAGCAATGGCGGTGGCAGCAACGGTGGAGGAGCTCCAGCTCAAGCAGCAGCTCCAGGAGCGGCTGGAGCTGCTGGAGCTGCCTCAAACGGAGCTTCAGGAGGATCTGTGGCTCCTACGGGGGTCAAGGAGGGCTGGAGGAACCAGGCGCAGCTCGTGGACGCAAGGGAGTCGGTGCACGATGTCAAGTTCGCCCCCAGACACCTCGGGCTGCGGCTTGCCACGGCCTCGGAGGACGGGCTCGTGAGGATGTACGAGGCCATTGACGTCATGAACCTCTCCCACTGGCCGCTGCAGGAGGAGTTCCTCGCCGACAAGGAGGGCGTCACGTGCGTGTCGTGGAACCAGTCGCGGTTCGACGTACCCATGATCGTCGTCGGCGGCAACAGCGACGTCGTCAAGGTCTGGGGATACAACAACGCCTTCCGTCGCTGGCAGGTCGTGGCCGAGCTCGCGGGACACTCGGACGCCATCCACGACGTGAGCTGGGCTCCCAACATGGGCCGCTCGTACCATCTCATCGCCACGGCCAGCAAGGACCGCACCGTGCGCATCTGGAAGCTGCGCATGCCCGAGGGCGGGGCCTCGCGGCTTGAGGGAGCCACCGTCGAGCAGGTGGCGGTAAAGCACCACCACGACTCGGAGGTCTGGCGTGTCGAGTGGAACGTGGCGGGCACCATGCTCGCGTCCTCGGGCGACGACGGCACAGTGCGTATGTGGAAATGCGACCACCAGGGCAACTGGAGCTGCGTCAACACTGTCTGCGGAGACCTCAGCGCTGCGTCTGCGACGGGGTCGGCTGCAGGGGCCATGCTGGACCTGAGGCTCGGCTGATTGCGATCGATGTAAGTGACTGAGGAATGCACTCAACGGACTGGCAAAAGATACATGGGTATTCGTACGCTAGCGCTCTCTCGCGGCCAAATAGTCGTTCAGCGCGTCCCGGAACGCGGCGACGCTGGCCACGGGCGTCTGCTGCGTGTTGGCGAACGCGTCGCCCATGGTCCTGCGGCTTGCGACGTCCCAGATCTCGTTGAAGGCGTCGTCAGCCAGCGAGTAGCCGATGCGTTCGAACAGCACTCGAAGCTGCTTGGAAACTCGTGGCTGTGCGAACTCGGCGTCCGAGACGCCGTAGCTCGCGAACGTCTCGGGGTACAGCAACTGTTTGCCGGTGGCGTCGTCGCCGTAGTTCTGTCCGTCAGCGATCGACCGTCTCGATGGCTGTGGAATGTCGCTGCGGATCGTTGGCACGCCAAACGGCCGAGACTCGGACGTCGAGTTGCGCCAGCCGTGGTTGACAGCGCGACCCAAGTCGACGTCCGGCTGCTGCTCCTCACGAGAGTACGCTCCTTGGATCGAGCCCCAGGCCGAGTCGTTCTCGTCTCGCTTGGTGGTGACGCCAAAGACTTTGTCTGGCGGAGCGGGGACTCCGCCTGAAGAAGCAAGTCGTCGTGGCCGTCCTAGCTGATCGAACGTCGAGCGCATGTCCTCAACCTGCTTCGCTGCCACAACTGTCCGCGGAATGCTATCATCCGCTTCAGGATTCAACACCAGCGCCACTTCTCCTCCGGGGATGTTGGAGCTTGGCTTGACGCCAAATCGATGGCGTGCAGGATCAACCGGCCACGCGTACTCTCGGTTCTTCTGCTCTCCAGGCGCGACCGACCCGTGCGATCGCTTGTACAGCTCCTCATCCTGCTTGTTGTTGAGCGCCGTGCTGGGATACAGCAGCTCCTTGGCCGACTCGCCGAACGTGCCGCTTACTCCAAAGGCAAAGTCGGATCGCTGTGCTGCTGCTGGGAGGGCATGGCCACGCACGAACGCTTTGCCTAGAGGTTCTCGGCGGCGACTGGCGTAGTTGGCCTCATTCTTGGCCAGAGCGATGCGCTGGTACTCACTCGTCGCGGCGCCGTAGGCAATTACGTCCGGGACGTGCTGGCTCCCGGTTGTCACCACCCCGAACTTGGTCATCGGGTCGATGGCCTTGAGGTCGTTGATGAGCCCCGGGTGGGCCACCCTTGAGCCAGGAGTGGCGAAGTAGGACTTGCGGTACCGCCGCACCTCCTCCGGAGTCTCCGGCCGTGCGTCTATCGTCAGACAGCTCACTGCCGAGTCATTTAGCCGCGGGTCCAGCACCTTGCCTGCCGTCTGTTGGATGGAATGGAGTTGGTGAGAACGTCAGCAGCCAAGTCACAAGCATTGAAGACGACGTACAGGAGGCAGCGGCTGCGTGCGACTCATAGCAACGGCGAGAAAGCTGGCGGGAATCACCAAAGCCCTCGATGGAGGCTCTGTGAAGCGCCAAAGCCTGAAAACTTGAGCTGCTTTTGGCCTGCGCGCCGTATTCTTAGGAATTGAAGTTGGTTTCGAAAAATGTAGCCATTCATTGACACCAAGTGTAGCCATGCGATCTATCATGTTCCCTACACAATTGATCATTGCGACGCTTCAAGATCACAGCTCTAGGACACAATGGCTAGGCGAGGCGGCAATGACGACGGTGTCCGACGGCTGGCAGCGCAATTGGGACTCGAGCAGCACATGCTGTCGGCCGAGAACTCTCCAGCGAGCTCTCCAGCCGATCGAGCGCCTTCCGAGGCCAAGAGAGCTGAGAACGAGGACAATGATGAGGACGAAGCCATGAGCGCGGACGAAGAGGATCCGGGCGAGCTCTCGGTGGGGTTTGAGCTCTCGGACTCGGTGAGCGAGGAGCTTTCGAGCGACTTATCGCTGCCACTCTCGCTCGGCCGATACGACGGCTCACGTCCGGCTTTGTCGCAATTCGACGATCACCTGGTGCCTCGTGCTGCTGCTGCTACTGGATCCAGTGTGAGCCCGGCTGCTAGCGAGGCGCTCATGAAGAAGTTCTTTGAGGCACAAGTTGGGAGGGTTCGAGCGCAGCTTGTGCTGAGCACTCAAACCCAGCGGGAGCTTGAGCGAACACTTCGCGAAGAGCGTGCGGGGGCAGCTGCACAACTCGAGGCACTGCAGGTAGAGAGACCTAAAAAGCTATCTTGGAGGGACAGCGCACTAAATTGTTGAATGTGGTAACTAGACAAGCCTGACAGATGAAACTCGCAAGCACCAGCGTGAGAACGAACAACTTCGCCGTGAAAGAGACGAGATGGTTCGTAGATTGCACCTTGAGAGAAACCACATGACAACTTTGGAGATATCCGATGAGCTTGCATCGCAGGTGAGTGGTTTTTTTTTTCTCTTTTTACCGATGATACTCGTCGATTCCCCATCCCTGACGCGATTCATGTTCCCTCGTGCGTAGCTCTCGCAGCAACCGCTGGAAGACTTGTCGCTTCGTGAGTACGTTCAATTGCAGGTACACACCAAGGTGCACGGGCTCGAGAAAGAACTGGAGGCAAAGCGCCATGAGCTCGAAAACATGAAAGCAGCTCTTGCGGTCAGTGAGAAGACTGCACATGACGCAGTTGATGACTTACAGCGGTCCCAAGATACTTCTGATACCAAGCAACGACGACTACTGCGGGATCTGGAGCTCGCTGAGGCTACTCGCAAAGAGCTCGAAGCACAATTGTCAGTGGTTTACAGTGAGCTCAACGAGCTCAAGAGCGAAAGAGACAAACACGATGCTCAATATCGAAGTCAGAGACAGATGCTTGCTGACCATGAAGCTACGAGCGCCAAGTTGAATCACATGATCGAAGAACGAGATGCAATCTGTGACGAAGTTGCCAGCTTGAAGAAAGCGAAGAGCGAAAGCGAGCAAAAGAGTGTACTACTGGCTGCTGACAAGGCTTTCTTGTTGGAGGCCAAGTCCCAGCTTGAGTCAGACATGGGAGCGCTTCAAGTTCGTCTACGAGAGCTCGAGGCGCAAAAAGATGATTTGCAGCGAAAGTACGAAGCTGCATACGATCAAAGTCTCATGCTGCAGAGCGAAACAAGACTGCAGTTTGAGAAAAAGTTGGATGACGAGATGCGCAAGTTCATGGACGTGTCAAAGCAGGAGATTGAACGGATCCGCAACAATTCACAGATTGTTTATGAGCGTGAGAATCGACTTCTCAAGGATGCACGAGATAGCGCGCTCCAGCAGGTCGAGACGCTTGAAGCACGACTTAAAACAGTGCAGTCGCGGCTAGACGAGCAGGTTTTGGAACGAACTCGGCTCGAAAGCGAGCATTCGACTGCCCTTGCTTCAGCACGCAACGAGCTCAAGATGCGCCACTTTGAGGTATTTGTACTGCTTTCATTGCGAACTGTGATATTGATGATAGCTTACGATTGTCTGCCTAGATGAGCCAACTGCAAGCGTTGATGGAGGAAAGAGCAGCCGAGCTTCGCAGTCTGCGATTGGAGGTGGAAATGCTGACCCAGAAAGTCAATATTCATAAGGACGAGTTTTCGCGACTGGAGACAACATCGTCGACCAAGATTGCTCAGCTCGAGGCAGCATTAGACCTGGAGGTGCGTGCCAGTCAGGAGAATGGCGCCCTAGCTTTTGTTTTGATTGTCAACGTATGATTTGTAACTGGTCTTGATGAACAGCGATCAAAGCTCAAGGAGTACGAGCTACTGGAAGTGGATTTGGACAACGCCGTGCTTCAAACGGGTGAGACGCTCCACGCAAACGCCGAAAATGAAGCCGTACAGCAAGCCATGACCACGTTCAGCGCTATCCCCACGACTACCAAACGCCGGGTGGGTGATTACATTACTGGTGCTAGATGGGTCAAAGTTGTAGCTAACATCGTGCACGAAATCTGCAGTTCGAGCAGAGTGTCCAGCTCGCGCAAAAGGTGGTCAAGAGTCAAAGAGAGGCGCTAGAACTTACAGTCCGACTCAAAGAGGCTAACTCTGAAAAAGAGCGTCTCGAAAAGTGTGTGGCGACGTTAACCGATCGACTCAACAACTTGCAGCAACCGCAAGCTTACTTGGTACGATGTTGAGCAGTGCTGATAGACAAAAGATATGAGGATGTTTATTCAGTTGGTTTCCACAGATTGAGAAACTCACACGTCGAGAGCAAGAACTACAAGCGATGACGCAACGCGCGGTCACAACCGAGCAGCAGCTCCAGGAACTTCGAGGTGACCTTCGCGATGTCACGGACGCTCGCAATTCCTTGCAACGGCAGCTTCAAACGCTGCTAGCACGTCGCCAGGACATTGATACACTCAAGAGCACGGTGCTTGCGCTACGAGCGCGTCTGGAACTAAACAACGATCGAGGAAATCCAAGCCGATCAGTCAGATTTGCTGAGCCTATCAATCTCCTTGCAAAGGCGCCACCATCTCCTGCGCCACCAATCGATTCTAGAATGACACAATCACCAGCTTCGAGTGCTCACGGACCCACAGATACATCAGGAGACGCCTCACCACCCAAGTGGTATGCCAGACTTCGCACTTGAGTAACAATACCCCTTGCTAGTACTATTGAGACCCAATCTTTGATTATTGTGGCATCGCATGAGCACAATACAGTTAGTTATACATGGGTGTGGCGTCTACGAGTACCTAGCGACACAATTCTGAGTGACCGCAAAGTCTGAGTTTCGTTTTGTTCAGCTAGCTCCCTACTTGTTGGAGTATTTTTCTTGTATGCATGCGCCTCGGATCCGAACGTAAGCGGCAAGCAAATGCTGTCTGACAAGTGGGCTAACTTCGTGTTTCCGCTGCTGGACGAGGTGGCAGTGCCGAGGGCAAAGACTTGGTAACGCAGATAGAGACAACGGAAAAGGATTTGTCTAGTCGAACTTAAGCTTCATAGACATCCAACTATGACTGTTGTGAGTTAGGGATATCACAACGCAGCAAAACTCGAGAAGCCATATTCGCGGAAGTATACCGCATTGAGAGCAAATACCGTGCACTGCTCTTGCGCTAGCGCAAGCAAAGCTTCATTCCAACCAGCAATTATGCATCCGCGCGTTAATTCACCTGAATAGCAGAGGCACGCATTCATGCACTTTAGCATTATCCACGGCTGGATGTTCTCCATCAGCTTTGGCCAATCAAGAGAGGCAACATTGCTTTCAAAGAGATCGCGCATCCAGTGCTTTGCATCTCCACATAACAAGCTCCAATTCAAGCGATCGGGGTGCGCCTTGAAAGAATTT
>JAASGX010000877.1:0-12483 GCA_023334415.1 Phytopythium chamaehyphon | reverse complement strand
TGGGGCTAACTTGGAAACTCGACCTATATCTAATACAACTCTGGGCTAGCTCTCTGAAACCAAATCGATCGATCGCAGCATGACACTGCTGCAATTTATCGTCAAACTTGTCCAAGATCGTGGAGAAGGAGACGTGCTGTTGTTTGTAAATGACTTGAGCTCTCTCACAGAGGCGAAGCGGTACTCCAATTTGGCATGCGCATCTCATCTTCGCACGCTCCAGCACGAAATAGGCAATCTTCAAACTGAAATCAAGGAAGATATGGCAAACGACCGTGCTCGGTTTGACAGAGAAGAATATCAACGAAAGCGAGCTTTTGAACAGCGACAACAACATGTGCAGATGCCACCAGTTCCAATGCCACCAGGATCCCATGCTCCGTTTAGCTCTATTCCGCAACACGCTTTACTTGCCGCAATTCGACAACGAAATGGAGAGCCTGACTCATCTAAACCTAAAAATTCGACCTCGACGGATATATCCCAGACACCAAATGGTAAAAGCGACACTGCCACTGCGAATTCTAGCGCTCGTATGGCGATGCTTGCCGGTATAAAGCAAAGATCTCCATTTGGACAGCCTTTGCACATCACAAAATCTGGCCCACCACAACAAGATTTAGAGATTCCGATTCATTATAATCTGGCCCAAGCAAGCACGAATGCGACCGAAAGCACGCCTGAATCTGGAAGAGCTTCTCTTCTCGCGGCTATTAAACAACGCGGTGATCGCAATGGATGTGGTGCTGGCCCCACAATTTTGCTGAATGAAAATTCAGCCAAGGATACTACGGAGAATCCAATACACGTAAAGAGTAAAGACAAGCCTAGTTCGGGAAGAGCTTCTCTTCTAGCTGCTATCAAGCAGCGTGAAGGCAGCGTTAGTGTCAAATCGCTTGGTCCAAACACAGACAACGTAACCAATGTATCTGGTCGCACGGGAATATCATCAGAGAAGTATGTTCCTCGAGAGTACAACATTCGCAGTGCGTATATACCTGTTATGCGAAACATTTTGATGGGCATGAAGTCAGACATCGAAGATCTAGAGCTGGAGATGGAAAATCTGCAGTCGTTGTGGGAAGCAACTGCAAGGTATGTCGGAGAAGAAATATCGGGGACGTCATCGGAATACGTATTCTCCTTACTTCATCGATTCGTGCTCGACGTGAAAGTTGCCAAATCGCTTCTTTTCCGCAAAGGTATGCGCTTTTCAACTGAAAATGGCGCTTTGCACCTCCTCCCCGATGCTCGTAAGGAATTTTTTTTTAAAAGTAATGTTGTAAAGCCTAACTTGGCTATCTTTGCAGAGGTTGGGAGTAAGGTCTTGACACAGTTCGGGTGTGGGATTGTCACTGCGATGCGTCTTGCTGATCACAGACTCGAAGTGAGCTTTCGATGGAGCCGTGAAGCATATCTATCACCTGGTGTTGTCCTCGCAGCCGGTGCTCTTGTTAGGTGTCGCCAATTTGGTGTGGGGATCATCCGGTCCACTCGATACATCGATGGATTCTGCAGCGTACGATTTGCGTTCGGCATAGGGGTTGTCTGTGTTGATGATCTAGTTCCCGAGACGGCGTCGGACGCGCAGCAGCTTCGAGCAACCTTGCTAGCATCTCCAGTTTTCATGGGTGACCCCGTTATAACGCCTTTCGGCTGTGGCCACGTTCTTGGAATTCGCAGGGTCTCGCTCCAGCCCACACGTCAACAATTTTTTTGCAATGGTCCGACTAGGGATCGTCGTTGCATGATTGAGCGGATTGTTGCTGTAGAGTTGATGATCATGCCAGACAGCGGCGAACAACATGAGCAAACCTCTACCACACAAGCCGTACTAGGGGTAGATGGAGCTCGCGACAAGCGAGATAGAGGAGGAATCGCGTATGTTCCAGAGTCAAGAGTGCGACTCAATTACTGAATAGGCAAAGGTCACCTGATAACCTGAATGTTCGAACGGTCGCGTCTAATGGGAAAGATTTGTCTCAATTGGCTTCACTTTTCGATTCGCCTCGACAGCTCCAAGATTGTTGTCTTCGCAGGTCGCTGCCACGATGTCTGCTTTTGAGAGCCCGTACCTCATCATGCCGACGGAAGCTGAGCACTTTGTTGACCGCCTGAGCGAGCAGCCGCTGGATGAGATCGGCGTATCTACCACATGGGTTCAGCACCACCAGGTGATGGAAAAGCTCAACTTGCAAGCGCACCAGTCGGCGCAGCGTAAGCTAGACAACTTCGTGATCGAAGACCTACTCACGTACGCAAAGTTTCCGACCGTCGTCGCCAACTTATTGGCTCTTGAGCTCTGGAAAGGCAATGTGCTCCCGCTTCTTAAAAGCCAGGATGAGGAAGCGGCTTCGTTGCGACTCTATTTCGTGGCAAGCACTACATATATAGAGTAGTCCTGAATAATGTATTGCGGCCATTAACCAATCCATTGTTTGTTTAGATCTACCATGAAGCAACGCTGACCAACCTACTCGAGGTGGCGTTCTACCACGAGCATGTGATCGAGAGTATCGAAGACGATGTCGTGCTCGAGCTAATCGACTATTGCATGCGCAAAGTTTCTTGGTTGATTGGGCTCCCGCGCTCCGCCATCGAGACTGAAACATCATTTCACATGTCCAGCGCCGATATTGTCAATATGATCCAGTCCCAGACCCCGCGCAAGGAACTCGCGCGTCACCAGCTTGAGATTGAGTTCCGCATCGCTGTGCAATGTGTTACCTTGCTTCGGTACATTGCGGAGAGATTGCATTTGCTACCACTAAGCATAGTGTCGCGATTGCTGGACAAACACGACGTGCTTTTGTCATTGGCGGTGCTGATCGAAAACCCACCATGGACGCACAAGGTCTTGGTCAAAAGTGATAACCAGGAAGCGGAAGTCAAGTGGAAAAAGTTTGTGGACCAGAAGTGGGTGATCGTGGATCCTAGCGACTTGTTGTCACTAACAACCACCGAGGCGCAGGTTTGGCTTGCAGTATATTACCTTGTGTGCACCAAGTCGGCCCGGGAGCATTACGAAGTGACGCAGTACCGAAAAAACCAACTTTTACGCATTCGCAAGTACATGAACGATATATTGCTAGACCAGCTTCCATTGCTTGCTGACGTGCAGCGATATCTGGATGAGTTGTCGATCGTCCAGGTTGCGAACACGAGGGCCATGAGCAAGGGGAGTTTGGTCATGGAAGCTGTGCCATATGTACGGGATGCGATCCGCCGCAAGTTCCGCAGCAAGTATGTTGAGGTCGCTGCAAGATTTGACGAAGAGATGGCAAGTTTGGATCGTACAGACGATCTCCGGTCGCTTGCGGAGGTTTACCAGATGGAGGGTATTGAAGAGCTGCTTGAAGGCGCGCATAAATCCATAAACGCTACTACCGAGTCCGAAGACAAGAAGGACAGCAATGCCCCTGAGAACGGAAGCCCTGCTCTAATCCCAACATCAGTGAAGCTTCGGTTCAATAACGCAACCAGCAGTCATCCCAACAAGCGGAAACCGCTTATTGTTGAGCTTGGCGGTGACAACAACAGTCTCATTGAGTCTGACGACGTTGAGATCGAATGCGATGTCGAGCTAGACAGCCAAAAAGAAATGAAAAGCCGCACACACCACTACTATCGATACCTGCTCCGTCCGGTTGACGGAGGGCTCGAAACGGAAGTTGCTTGCCACGCCTCTGTCGAGGCTCTGATCGAATTCCAAGGTCGCACAACAGAAAAAATCGCTAGCGTCAGCAAGATTTCGCTGCAGTGCGAAAATTTACACCTTCCCGAAACCTCAGACGGCAAGGTTATCGCCAAGGTCTGGAAGCAGATTGGGTCGCTGGAGGAGGAGAGCCTTGTGGTGGTGCAGTGCCAATTCGTGTCGCACGAGGAAAACAACCAGGAGCGCAGCGGATACCGAATTGGTGCCCTCTTCCTGTCTGTGCCATACTGATATGTCACCAGCTGGAGCAAATGCCAACGAGTTCATGAATCCGAAACCCGACAACGCGATACCAGCAGAGACGAAGCATTAGCGAACGCGCGATGCCTCTTAAGGCTCTTGCGACCGTGCCAGCCTGTTTTTTTTTTCTCAGTTCAAACAGGCCAAATTGGCCGCCAATGCCCATTCCGTTCCGTCGCCGCTGAATTGCACCACGTTCTTGCTCTCTAGACCACAAGCGCTGCTCGTCTGTTTCCGAGGCAGCGGTGACTCGTTCCCCTTCTGTATGTCATAGCAAATGACTATCCGGACTCAGACTTGGATGAGAAAGCTTAGTTTACCTCTGTAAACGTATTTAACTCTTGATATCCGTACTCGCAGCTGGAGAGGAGAGGCGGATCAGGCCGTTCGCGGCCGCTGGTCCCATGCCGCCGCCCGGCCCCGCGGCAGTTCGGAATCTGCTCGCCGTCGAGCAGCTAGCTCCCCAGTCTCCAATCAACCGCCAGTCTCCGCCATGCTGCGCTCGCTGCTGTGGGTCTCCGCGACGCTCGGGTTCGCGGCCGCGTGCGACACGGCCGAGTACGCGAACTGCGGCTCCGGGTCGGCGCCCACGTGCTGCCAGGACGCCGACTACTGCATGACGTGGACCGCGAGCTTCTTCCAGTGCATCCCCAAGCCCAGCCAGTGCTCGCGGCAGTTCACCAACTACGACTTTTACGGTGGCAACTCGGACCTGACGACTGTCTACGGCCTGCAGCCGGGCGAGTGCTGCGCCAAGTGCCTCGCCACCAGCGGCTGCCTCGCCTACACGTTCATCAACGACAACCCGGGCCAGACGGCGTGCTACCTCAAGACGGGTATCGGCCAGTGGCGCGTCACGGTCGGAGCCGTCTCGGCCGTCATCGACGCCTACTCGTCCGACCAGGACCACACGGACCGGAACAACGGCACGCGCCACTTGGCCGAGGGCCGCTCCAGCTTCGACGAGCTGCTGGCCCACGCGCGCCAGCAGGGCACCCACTGAGCCTTTTTTGCGTAGTATTTACCTTTCGTGTCGTCGTGCTATGGGTAGATAGTGGGGTTTGGTGGCTGCATCAATGCTAGCATTCCGTGGTTCGAGTGACACATCACCAGTCGACCTTCAGTTTTCTTGATGCCACAGTTCCCGACGCCCCCATGGCTTGACCTACTAAGCCCCTCCGCCTCTACGCTACGCCCACTGGCAGTTAGTCGCTTCGCGCGGCATTTTCACATCCTCTACTGCCAGTTAGTCTCCATGGAGACTCGGACTGAAATCTCAGGTAGAGGCGGGTGATACAAAGCAGATGCCTGTGATTTCTTGGTGTTGAAGCTTGAAGCCGCGCTGCGAGCCTCGAGTTGCGCCCCGAGGCCTCTACCGAGCGACCGAATGTTCTGCACGACGTTGTCATCACCAGAGATCCAACGTCACTAATAACAGTCGAGGGCGGTCGAGTCTCGGACCACGAACCGACTGACTGCGACACGACCGAGAATCCGCTGCAACTCGAGCCAACACCCTCTGAAATTTGATTCCATTGTCGAGCGCCTCGTCTACTTTCCCAGGACGCCTGCATCTACAGCACTTCGCGAACGCATACCCGGGTCACCTCCATCTGCAGACGCGAAAGAAGGTGACCCGCGTCGTCAGGGTGGCCAAAATTTGCGAGCGCGTTGAAGTAGAAGCCACGCACCCAGCAGCGCTCGATCGCCTCGGTCTCCTTTCCCGCCGTTCGCTGCCCGCTCGTTCGTCTCACTCGCCAACTCGCCTCCAGCCCCGCACGCCTCGCCTCCAGCCCCGCCACAAGCCTGACAATGCTGTCGCGCGCGCTCCTCTCGGTCTCCGCCGCCCTCGCGGTCTCGACAGCCGCCGACTGCAGCACGGCGCCGTTCGCGAGCTGCGGCTCGGACGCCGGCGTCTCGTGCTGCTCGACCGGCTACTACTGCCAGCCGTGGAGCAGCGACTTCTACCAGTGCGTCGCCCCGCCCGCCCAGTGCTCGCAGCAGCTCACCAACGTCGACCTCTACGGCGACGACATCGCCACGGTCTACGGCCTGCAGCCGGGCGAGTGCTGCTCGCGGTGCGCGCAGACGGCGGGCTGCAAGGCCTACACGTTCGTCAACAGCAACCCGGGCTCGCCCGCGTGCTACCTCAAGAGCGGCTTCGGCTCGCAAACCACCAAGACGGGCGCGGTCTCGGGCATCGTCAACGGAGCCAGCAACTCCACCTCGGCTCCGACTGCCACGCCCACTGCCACACCGACCTCCACGCCCACGGCGACGCCGACACCAACGCCGTCCAGCTGCTCGACGGCGGCGTACGCGTCGTGCGGCAGCAGCGTCGGCACGACCTGCTGCCCCAGCGGGTTTTACTGTCAGCCGTGGAACTCGGACTGGTACCAGTGCATCGTGCCGCCGGCCCAGTGCTCGCAGCAGGCAACGGATACGGACTACTACGGCAACGACATCGCGACTGTGTACGTCAGCCTGCCGTCGCTCTGCTGTGAGGCGTGCGCCAAAACTACTGGTTGCAAGGCGTACACGTACATCAACAACAATCCCGGACAGCCAGTGTGCTACCTTAAGAGCGCCGCCGGGACTCCCAGCAAGTACGTCGGCGCGGTCTCAGGCAAGCTCAACTAGAGAGGCGATTGTCAGCGTCGTCGGACTCCACTCACGATCCTAAACAGCAATGAACGTGGTCTGCTCGTTTCGAGATAATCCGCCTAACTTACATAATACATTTGCATTCTCCGGTCATAGTACCGACCATCTTTCAAAATGGCATGTGAAGTGGGGCAGGCACCAGTGCCGTCAACAAGTGCTGGCGTCGCCCACGTAGACACTGGCTGTCAGGGTCGTGACTGTAGATTTGAAGCATGGAGCTGGGCAACGAGTGATTTTCGATGTCTCCGCCAGGTGCCACCACAACTGAGTTAACCTCGGCATTGAATACTTGGTCTCCGCTCGCGACGAGAGCATTGAGCATATCCGCGACTGCAGATTTGGCATTTATCATCAGCTTGGGCTTTGACGATATTCCATCGCTGACCAGAAGCTGTGCAACAATGTCTCCAACCAGCTCCATAGCAGTTTTATCGTCAACGTCAACGACAATGCGCTGTCTTCGCTCGTCACATAGCGTCAGATGAAACGAGCGGTATCTCCACTTTGGCTCAGCACCTTGCAACGCACAGCTGTTGTCACAAGGACTGACACTGATCCCAACCGCTCCATCGTCGTTGAGCGCTGATGACAGCAGCAGCCCGCATTTACTGCAGGTCGCTTCGACGAGGTTGAGCAGGAGCTGTGGCAGTACACGACCGTTCATCCCGATACATCGGTCGAAATGGATCTGCTCCACGCGGACGTTGCGCAAAACGTGGTGCCCCTCACTTGTCGATGCCTCTAGATCATCTATTGTTGCGCACACCACTGGCTTCAGCGACCCTGATGGTTTTGATGACCCGCTACCCAACCGTTGTTCAAGCGCGATGACGTTCGAGTCCCCGACCTCGAGGTGCTCGATTGTTGTCTGGTCTGTGGTATTGGCGACCAAGCGGTTGGACGTAAAGTGCAGCCCAATAACGATCCCGCCAATGCGAAAAGCGCCTCCATGACGCAACAGCCTGGCCACAGCGCGTTTGTCGGCGTGTTGGTCCCACAGATTGATGACCATCGAGTCGGTCGGAGCGTCTGTCATAACCAGCTCGCACAGCAGGACTCCGTCCAGCTCGGAGGCGTTGCTGCTTTCAGCGCTTTTAGGTCCGACAGAGCTGCTTGGCTGAATTGCTGCGCCTTTATCCGACGCTCGTGGTCTCCGAAGCTTGCACACAACGGTGGCGACCATGTTCTCGCGCAGGTCCTTGATCCTCGTGACGCAAGCAGCGCCGGCCGCTCCAGTTCCCCTGGAGCCTCCAAGCACGAACTCGTCGCGGTGCCGGCGATACCACTCGATCATGGGGTACAGGTCCTTGAGGCGCACGTCGCGCGTGTTGAAGTAGCGCTCGCGGCGGTACAGCAGGCGCACCGAGGACGTGGCGGGCGAGAACTGGGCCTCGACGTTGCCGCTGTAGGCCTTGACGGTGCAGTTGGCGAAGAGCACGATGTCTCCGACGCAGAGCGCGGCGTCCTGCGGCGCCAGGTCGGCCGCCGGCAGCGTCGGCAGCGCGTCTCCCCAGCACGTGAGCTTGAAGAACTGGCGACTCGGGTCCGCCAGCAGCAGCGCGTGGTACGCGGCCACGCGCCGCCGCGCCGCCACGAGCGCTCGCCTGCCCGCCGAGATCTGCTGCACCACGGCCGCGAAGCTCACGGCCTTGCCCACGCGCCTCGGCGCCTCGGCCAACGCCACCAGCGCCGCCATCGGTGCTGTCGTGGGACTGGGGAGTCTGCGCCTAGTTTGGGCTTGAAATCCGGAACGTTCCACGCTAACCAGGGTTAAATCGGGACGCTTGAAGTGCAGCCCGTTTGAAGTGCGAGCGAGCCGAGAGAATCCCTCGTTCATCTTCGATTCTTTGCGCCGAGCTCCTCCCCGCCCTCACTCTCGCCCTCATGCCTCGCCGCGTCGACGCCGACCTCGTGTACGCCACGGCCGCCGGCTGCGCGGACCTGCCGCCGCTGCCCGCGGGCGCCGCGCTCGAGGCGCTGCTGCTGCCGCCCGCCGCGCGCTTCCAGGGCCACGCGCAGCTCTCCAAGGTCTCGGCGGGCGCCGGCTGCGCGCTCTACCTGAGCGTGGACGGCGCTGTCGCCGCCGGGGGCGACGCCTTCGGCTCGGCGGCCGAGATCGACGCCAGCGTGGCCGGGCTGCTGGCCGCCGCGGCGCTCAGGGGCGCCGATGCCGAGCCGAAGCTCCAGCTCACGCGCGCCACGGTCCGCGTCGACGACAAGGCGTACTCGCTGGCGCTGGGTGGTGCGCCGGCCGCGGCGTCCAGCCTGCTCACGCTCGGACAGAGCGGCGGAGCGTGCGTGGAGCTCCTGGCGGCCGCGCAGCAGACGCCGGACGCGCTCCTGCCGGAGAACGTTCGGGCGGGTGACCTGCAGATCGCGATGCCCTCGGCTCAAGCGCCGGACTTGGAGCAGCAGCTTGCGCAGTGCCTGGTGCAGCTGGACGTCGTGGCGCAGATTGACGGCGCCGTGGCCGCCACTGGGCCCTTTGAACTCCTCAAGAACGTGGACGCCAAGATCGAGGCGTTTGTTGGGGCTTCGGCCGGCGAGATCCTGTCCGTCAACGTGCAGCTCACTGCTGTGGAGTCCTCGACCGCCCCAGAGGTGCAGTCATTTGCGTCCACGGGAGCGGCGTCCTCCGCCAGCAACATTGAGTACAACCCACCGTCTACCCAGATGGCGCTGAGCATCTTCGTGGGCTTCATGATGCTCACAGCCATGCTGCTTGGCGTCGTGCTCACCAAGAAGCAGCACGAGAAGCGCTGCCGCGAGCGCTATGAGCGCGCGAACCGCGCCGCGCAAATTCACCGCGTGACCCTCCGCATGACGCAGCACGAGGAAGACGCGAACGATGAGGAAGAGGACAGTCTCCTCTAAGCTGCCTCAAGCAGCGGCTTGTGGGCTGGAAGTCGTCGTGGTTGTGTTTGAATTTTGACCTTGTAGCGATGGGTCATGTGCGTGAGCCCGTGATCATGGATGATGAATGCGAGCTACATAACAAAGGAGAAAAAAATAACGCAGTGTTGAATGTCATGCACATGCACATGCTACGGTGGCGAGTTTGTCCTTGCTACCTTACGATGGCGTGATTTGCATCCCCACTACTTCTGCTGCGAGCGTTGCCGATGACTGCTCATCTTCTGGCGTATCAGCTGCACGTTTAACTTGTGCTGGCGCAGGCAGCACCATTGACGGTGCCACCGGAGCGAGGTTTGCTGGAGGTGGAGAAACAAGAGGCTCTGGCTGGAACTGGTCCACGATAATTCCGCTCTGGGATACTTTAGTCACGAACACAGCAGTATTTACCTCCCATGGAGATTGGCAATGGATTAGCTCACACTTGAAATCATCCTCTCCTTCTCCGCTTTGGCGAGGAATCTTCGTGACAACGTTGTCGAGACGGTTGACGCGGGCGCCGGCACTTGTCACAACGCAAGTTTGTGCCTCAGAGACCATGTTGAAGTATTTCTCACGCGTCTACAAAGATTGATGGGTCGTCAGACTCGGGCTCTCTACAATTTAAACCTGAATGCCCGTTACCTCTCGCGAGAGCTCCCAACTCGACTGATTGTCGCTTGCAATTGATTCAGAAGAGCCTAGCGTTGGTGGATTGTCGTTTGCACCAATGTGGATACTGTGATACATGAGCACGGCTGTTCCACGTGCGCATAGCTTTCCGTTTTCAAGCTCCTTCTTCAGCCACTCTGAGCGCAGTGCAATTGTATCAGTGTGGTGACGAGTTCATTCGTGCAAAAAGGATGCAGCAAACCTTCTTGATTAATCGCTTGATCGCTGCATTGATCGTCTCCGCTTAGTAGCGATGAGTTTAAAACGACAAACTTCATCCCGCCAAACCTGTTATGCGCATCAATAGCCTGTTGGAAATTCATTCGCACCCTTTTTTTACGGGGTTGAAAATCTTACCAAAAGCTGAACCACAAGCTACCGAAGGTAGTCTCATAGGCTTCAAAGTTACCACTTGAGGGGGCTGATGCAGCATTTGGCCCAGGGACAAACACCTGACAATCGGATATTGGAAGCGTCATCAGTATCATCTCTAATATGCTTACGTGACACTAGCGTACCAATCGGACTTCGGGATCAATTTCGTTGACGAGATTCTGGAACGCAGAGAGTTGATCAAGGTAGAAAGCTTGGTGGGGAGATGCATTCACGAAGTCGCCAATGATAGCTACAAACGCCGGGCACTTGCGGTTGATAGTCGCAATAGCTTGGCGAAAGGCTTTCGTTTCGGTGTCCCAAGATGAGCCACCGCGCCCATCATTCTCGGTCACAGCAGCTTCTTTTCCGAGATGAGGACCAGCTAGCTATATAGATGAAGGATAATTAACACAAACAAGAATGGCAGACCGAGCACATTCCGAAACTCACCTGCATGAATGAAAAACTGTCGTTCCACTGGTTTTGCAGCTCGTGCGATAAACCAACATACATATGATCAATTGCATAGTGGCATCGACCTTCTGCAACTGAACCAAAAAAACGAGGATATATGCCTGCGCGATATAACCTTAGTGTGGACCGTGTTTGTTATTATGTATAAATGCTGTACGCACCAGGTAAATGAAGCACTTGCTTTCGATAAAGGATGTGCATCAGCAGATTCTTTTGATGTGAAGAAAGTCTACACACTCTTGTTTGCAGTATCTCAGGCGATCCATAGTCAGCGTGACGGTGACTGCGCTTGCGCGCTTTTTCATACTGCTCTAGATCCTTCACGAGCTCGTATAACTGAGCACCTCCGCAGAGACGAATGTCCGACTTGACCGCAGACATGTGGTTATTGAAGTCAAGCCCCTTGAAAAATAAATGAGCTAATACAATGTAGATTCCCACAAAGCACGTCAGCTACTGCAACATTTAGATCACCAGCAACAATTTTCGAACCTTTGACGACGTTCATGTCGGGTCTTTTTGCCGGGTCATTTTGCAGAAGACTGGATATAAGATGCTGCGCCTCTTCCGAAAGGTAGCTAGGCATGTGAAGTTTGCCTTCTTGTATCCGTAGAAATGTCAAGTAGGCACTTCCACCGCTGAATGGAGTTTCTCCGGTAAGAAGCTGGTACATAATGCAGCCAATTGCCCACAAATCGCTCGCACTGCTCGCTTCCTTGTTATCGATAACCTCGGGTGGCATGTATTCCGGTGTGCCAACGAAGTTGGGTCCGTTCAGCGCCGGATTCGACAGGTTTTTGGCAGTTCCAAAGTCGATAAGACGGATGTGCCCGTCATTTTTGCACACAACCATATTCTCAGGCTTCAGGTCGCGGTGCAGGATCCCCTGTCCGTGCAAGTACTCGACTGCGTTAATAATATCAGCAAGGTAAAAGCGCGCAAGGTCTTCGTGCAGCGGCATCTGTCGGCCATCGACGATGAGTTGCTCCAGTAGCTCTCCTCCATCCAGCAGCTCGAGCAAAAAGTACAGGTTCACTTCGTCCTGCAGTCGCAAAAAATTTTTTTTTGTCACCGCCCTTGCTTTTTTAATAGCAGTGCAAAACCACTGAGAGGCTACCTGGAATGTGTGGTAGAGGCGGATGATGTTGGCGTGGCGCAGCCGGTTGAGCACGTCCTTCTCCATGTTGATCTCGTTGAAAATGTTGGGGTGGCGGATGCGCAGGCGCTTGATGCGCGCCTTCTCGATCGTCTTGAGC
This sequence comes from Phytopythium chamaehyphon, assembly GCA_023334415.1. Taxonomy (NCBI): domain Eukaryota; phylum Oomycota; class Peronosporomycetes; order Pythiales; family Pythiaceae; genus Phytopythium; species Phytopythium chamaehyphon. The sequence continues at coordinate 195 of JAASGX010000877.1, read as the reverse complement.
GCGAACTGCTCGCCCGTCGCGCGGTGCGTTGCGCGCACGATGCGCGAGAAGTTGCCCTCGCCCAGCACCTCACCGAGCGCGAACTCGCCGATGGCCGGCTTCTCCGCCCTGTCTTTCACTGCGCTGCCGGTCAGCGCCTGCAGATCCACATTCCTCGCTGCTGCTGCTGCTGCTGCTGCTGCTGCTGCTGCTGCT